>VMBQ01008407.1:19805-38149 GCA_007657795.1 Dreissena rostriformis
TCTTTAAAGGGGCCGTCCAACAGATTGGTAAATTGACAAAATTAAAAAAAGTTGTTTCATATTCGCAAATTTTCGCGTTTGTTATGATATTTTTGAGGAAATAGTAATACTGACCATTTACAATGCTCTTAAATATCCATTATATGCATCTTTTGACGATTTGAAAACCTCAAAATCATAAAGCGTCGTTCGACGCGAAACGATTGAATAATTTGGAAAGTTCTGTTATTGTCGCTATATTTTGTAAAACTACGAGGATTGCTTATATATGGTATAAAATACGGCTATCGTACATACTTGTCAGGATGGCCGAGCGGTCTAATTGGTTTTTACTCCAGGACCCCGATGGTCACTGGTTCGAGCCCTGATGAGGTTTACTTTTTTTTCCCTTTTTAAATTGTATTCTTGTTTTTTAACTGCAGATTTTTAGGTCAAATGTTTGAATTTATCAATATAGAGCATTTAATGACATGCTTCAATACATGCCAAAATCTAGTGGACGGTCCCTTTAAGGCCACAATCAGGGCCAAAAAAACCTTCGCAAGGGGCCTCTTTTTCTTCCCCTTAACCAAAAAGGCCCTTTCCCCATACAGAAATTTCTTTAAAATCATGAATTTTTCTCTTAATTTCCAATCTACCTCAGTATTTTTCATTCCCCAAAGCCAGAAAATTGTGTCTTTTTTCCCCCGAAAAAAAAGGCTGTGGCCCTTTCCCTAACGTTGGTGTTTTGGCCCTGACAATAGACTGCGATTCGCCGGCTTATGAATTAAGTTTCAGTTTCGATTTCATTTTCGTCAAACGACATATCGTTGACGGCGACATATCGTTGACGTTGGAGCCACACAAAGATCTATCAATAATAATGAGATCTTTCCGCCAAAGTATGACGTCATTTGGCTAATTGCGATTGACAAAACAACGTCAATACGATCCGTGCAAAATATTGACGTCATTTTGCAACTTGTTTATAAAATAATAAAACGGTACTATAGAGATTTCCGTTTAAATTTGCATACGGAGTGGGTTCATCGGGAAATGAAAAGCAGGTCTCATGATCAGATTATCCGATCAGAAAAGAGCGTGTGGGAGAAAAACCGCGCGATTAATGGGTGTAATGTATACGTTTACACATGTATGTTTATAGTATCGAGATATTTTGTATTACGAATGAAATTTATTTTATTTATTAAAACAAAAGTATGTAGACACGAAGAAATACATACATTACAGTGAAAAATGATGGCACACAGGACACTAGTTAACTAGCATGTGCCGGAATAAGAAGCCTCTAGACATTTCCATATCGGATCGAACAACTCAATATTATTCAAACCAATATGCAGACACACTTTCAATTATATTATTTTTTCGATAGTGAAACTCTAGGACGAAAATGGCCATTGGAACAGCAGAGAAGACGAATGATGACGCCGAAGCGGGCAGTGACGACACCAATGACGTCACTTCCTCTGCCGTATCGGACGCCGTTGTGACGTCACCGGACGGCGGCTATGGCTGGGTGATCGTGTTTGCGGTCTTCTGCGGAAATTTGATCATCGACGGCTGCGCCGGAAGCTTCGGGATTCTATATCCGGAGCTCCTGACTGCGTTCGGCGCCAGCGACGCCTTGACCTCTATGGCTGGGTCGCTCATCGTGGCGGTTTTCCTGTTCTCTAGTAAGTATACAGGAGCAGTTCCTGCAATAAACAATTCACATAAAATAAATACATTTTAAAACAATTGAATTATGGTTATATTACGTTGGATAGGTTTCATTAGTCAGTACGGTAGATCTACATATTCCGATTGTGTAGTTTCGTGTTGCGAGTGGGACTGTTAAAATTAGATATTCAATGTGCTTATTTGGTAATGTGACATCTATCCAAAAAAAAATAGTATACAATATAGTAAACTATTTCAAAATGAAAACTATGGTGTGCCGTTTTACCTCTTTAAGGAAATATTTGATGTCAATCAATCACATTATTGATATAAACAATATTTATTTATTTATATCTCAAAGTACCACAGTTCAACTAATCTCATGTTAGAAACTTGAACGGTCGTCAACAACAGATGATTTGATTGAACACAAATAAACAGACAATTTTCTAGGAAACATGTTGCATTGAACATGACGATCTATATTTTGCTTGTGGTCTGTGCAAAACACGCTTAGTACAATTATCATGTGCGGCGTTCTGAGAAAACTGGGCTTAATCCATGCGCGTAAAGTGTCATCAGCACAGGCTTCTCTGGGATGACACTTTACGCGCATGCATTAAACCCAGTTTTCCTAGAACGAGGCTGATACTTTTCATGAGGGGTTTGCCTGGTTTATAGACTTAACCTTTCTACGTTTGTTTATATAGAAGCTTATTATCAGAAAATTATTTTCTGACATAAAAAAATCGAATTTTTAGATAAAATCACATGATGTCTTACATATAGAAAAACATCTTTATAGTTGAGGACATTTATGTTTATTTAACAAGTACATGTACATTCGAAAGTACATTATGAATACTGAGCCTGGATTGATTTCATGTTTACCGGTAGCTAGTATTAGTTAAGTAGCTAGTTAGGTGCAAGCTTTGAATTAATGTATCTGACTTTGACAAGTTTAATCCTCATTTTACCATGATTTACATAAAATTAATTTGTATATTTATATACCATATGTAACATAAGTTAAAGATGAGTTTAAAACACAACTTTTTGGGACTATATGTGTCGTAATCTGGGAAAACTTTTGCTGAACACAGGTTGTTCTTGACATCCCTTAAACAGTGTACACCTGGGTTTTTAGAATTGATATAATCTGTTAGCCCAAGCTTAAAACACTACTCCTTTGTTGCCATTGCCCATCAAGTAAACCTTTTATAAGAAAGCATCTAGCACCAACAGTAAATATATTATGAACGAAAAGGTTAATACTTGCAAAAAATAGATTTATCCTGAAAATACAACCTGGTCTGTTGACAAAATAAATCTTTTCAAACGGACAATTTTGAAGGGCTGAGAGGCAATAGGAAGCAAAGATATTTGTATTGTTGGCCTAATATATTTATCAACACATTGTATCACGGTTGGAGATTGGCATTTCTTTAACACTGGACATGTTATGTTTTTATCGTAGGTCCATTAGTTGGGGGCCTTGTCAACAGGTTTGGCTGTCGACCCGTGTGCTTTGTCGGCGGGATTCTGACGTCTGTTGGCTTCATCCTCGCCACTTTTGCTGGAAACATTTACGTCTTTATGCTGACATACGGCGTCATAGGAGGTAATTGCAGTTGGTTACAAAATTAGCCTCATTCTGAAACAACTGGGCCAAATGCATATGTGTTAAGTGTCATCCCAGATAAGCCTGTGAAGTCTGCACAGGCTAATCAAGGATACAACTTACAATTTCCGCTTTTAAGGTATTTTTCGTTTTAAGAAAGTCTCTTATAAGCGCAAATCCAGTTAAGGCAGAAAGAGTCGTCCTCTGGGATGACACTTTACGCACATGCATAAAGCCCCATTTTCCCAGAGCAAGGCTGTCCCATCTCATACATTCATTACAAATACATGTAGGTGTCACTTGGCTAGAATGGTCTTATTATGTTATTTAATTAAATTTTTACAATGCTTATGAGATGCTAGTTATTAGCTGGGCTGTTTTCGAAGAAAACCCGAGGTATTGTCATAGCCAGCTCGTTGTCACGCGTCCGCCGTCCGCTGTACGCGTCGTCCCAAAACTTAAACATTGGCCATAACTTTTGCAATATTAAAGATAGCAACTTGATATTTGGCATGCATGTGTATCTTATGGAGCTGCACATTTTGAGTACTGAAAGGTCAAGGTCATCCTTCAAGGTCAAAGGTCAAACATTTTTTATTTTTTTTCAAAACTGCACCCACAGCCGAGCGTTGGCACCTGCTCTGCAGTGCTCTTGTTTTGGTTTGCATAAGTTGCAATTCTAAAAGGTAACATGTAAATTATGATCATTTCTGTATCATATATTTAGTTTAATGTAAATTTAACGTTTTCACCTGAGCATTTCATGATCGATGAGTCAGAGTTAAAGCAGGTGGCTAAAATTTGGTAATTTTTTTTGTAGTTATTATTAATGATTAGTCTTTTAGTCTCTTGCAAGGCCCCGCTTTGTTTAGTTATGGCTTTCATATACCAATTCTTTCAGGGCTTGGCATTGGGTTCAACTCACTGAGCGGTCAAGTGATGGTAAACAGTTATTTCAGCAGACGTCGTGGTATTGCTGGGGGCATCGTGTCTTCAGGAGCTGGATTCGGAGTCTTGATAATGGCGCCTTTAGTGCAATACTTGCTGCAGGAATATGGATTGAGAGGCACTATTTTACTAGTCGGTGGAATAATGCTTCAATTTTGCGTGTTTGCCACGCTGATGCGACCTCTAGCGCGCACAGTATCACACCTGAGTACTAGTACTAGTGAGAGTGAAGCAGTTGATCAGGTGGGAGAAATCAAACAGGCCCACTTGCCTGCAGATACAGCGCATCTACCTCTTCTAGAAAAGACACCAGAAATAGTCTTTAACCACAAACATGTCGTGGGTGAAAAACGTGCTTACCTCGCGGGGGAACGGATCTCAGCAGTGAAACCTCTACATTTAGGAGAATATAGTGCAAAGTCCACTATTGATATACATTCTGACAAGCTTGCACAATCTGATGTTGCAAACCTTGCTTCTCTTCCGGATCTCACTAAACTAAAAGTTACAGATGTGTCTTGCTCAAAGCCTGGAGAAACACGTGTCGACGCAGATGATGGGAGTCATCGTAACGGGACGGACAGCCACAGCCATTCCTACAGGCAGATTGAAAAGAACAACAGTCATCTGAAACCACTTTTAAGAAAAGACATTTTTTATAGTGGCAGCTTACATAATCTTAAAGAATTCCAGGAGTCCAAGAATATGCAATCATTTGTTCAATCTATGACCATACCAGATCCAAAAGTAGAAGCCGAAGGCAATTGTAATGCTAATGCTATAGGAACAGAAACGAAGTCAAAGAAATTATCACTGCTGGATATATTTAAGACTTCTGTGTATATACCGATGCTGCTAGGGGCCATTTTTATTCAGATGGGACAGTTCATACCCAGTACTTTCCTTCCAAAATATTGTGAACAGATTGGTATACCTAGTGATAACGTGGCATCCATTATTGCTATATATGGTAAGAATTGTACATACATGTTTAATGACTTCTATTTTTGAAAATAGTTGCATTTTTTCGAATCATTCATTCATTGATTTTGAGTTTTTGAAAAAAAGGTTTCTTTTGAAATATTATTATCAGTAGATTTTTAATATGTTTTATCAGAAGGGCATTTGTTTAGTTAAGTTTATTTCCTATACAGCCACTGGCCCTTGCATATACATAAAAAACATATAAAATGAATATATGTTTAATATCAATGTGAACACATATAACTAAAAAGTGGTGCAGCAAAGTGTTTAAGTTAATAACATTTTACGTCTTTCAAAGGCAAAGTAAATATTCATGGCAATATTTCATATAATGTTTTCATTACAAGGCCATAGGGTTGTTAAATTGGAAAGTTGAAAACGAAAACAGTATTGTGGTATGAATAGAAATATTTCTGTGCAGGTGCTGTGAATATATTTGGCCGACTCAGTGCAGGCATACTGGCCAACTTCCCTGTCATATCGCCGCTGTGGCTGTGCAATGGGTCCGTCTTTCTATGCGCCGTCTGCTGTGCGTTGTTTCCATTCTGCACCTCCTTTACCACGCTGTGTGTGTTTGCAGTGGGATTCGGATTCTTTATAGGTATAATTTTCATCAGGTAATATAAGCCTTGTTCTGGAAAAACGGGGCTTAATTCATGTGCATAAAGTGTCATCCCAGATTTATCAGGGAAAACACTTTTCGACTACTCTGATTTTTGTTTTTTAAAAGAGACCTCCTTTAAACAAAAAATTCCATAAAAGCTGAGTGTTGTTCCAGATAAGCCTGTGCGGACTGCATAGTCTAATCTGGGATGACACTTTATGCACATGCATTAAGCCTTGTTTTCGCACAATGAGGCTCATATCACTAGGGTATACACTATGGTTCCATGAGCATTTGTAAATTCTCTCCTATTCCAGTAATTATGGTTGTGTTATCACACATAGAACGAATCCATACATGTCGTTCCTGTGTATATTTAGCATAAAGGATTAATCCAACACACAGCCAATGATATCTCTCTGATATTTGATAAATTTTCATATATTTCAAATCTTCAAAAACAAACATTTTAGTTGACCGGTATTCTGAAATTCTAATTTCCAGTGAAAAAAAACACAGTTTTTTTCCATGTTTTGAATATGTTTTCATGGGCAAACTACTTATTCTGAAATTCTAATTTCCAGTGAAAAAAAACACAGTTTTTTTCCATGTTTTGAATATGTTTTCATGGGCAAACTACTTATTTCAAAACAGGAACTGTCGTGGAAATACGTGAACTAAAAAGATTTCATGTATAGCATATGTAACAAATTGTGTACTTTGTTAAATGCTAGGAAATATAAAGAGTGCAATAATTTGGAAAACTAATTTTTCATCGTCAAGTACTTAACAGCGTGATGCTTCTTTCCCCGTTTTGCTTTGCATTGAATTTGGCATATAATTTCAATAACAATATTGAGTGTTTACAATTTGTGCTGAACATTTTAAATATGAGCCTCAGATTAGCCTGTACAGTTTGCACAGACTANTTCTTTCAGGGCTCGGCATTGGGTTCAACTCACTGAGCGGTCAAGTGATGGTGAACAGTTATTTCAGCAGACGTCGCGGTATTGCTGGGGGCATCGTGTCTTCAGGAGCTGGATTCGGGGTCTTGATAATGGCGCCTTTAGTGCAATACTTGCTGCAGGAATATGGATTGAGAGGCACAATTTTACTAGTCGGTGGAATAATGCTTCAATTTTGCGTGTTCGCCGCGCTGATGCGACCTCTAGCGCGCACAGGCTCACATCCGAGCACCAGTACAAGTGAGAGCGAAGAACTTGATCAGGTCCGAGAAATCAAACAGGCCCACTTGCCTGCAGATACAGCGACACTACCTCTTCTAGAAAAGACACCAGAAATAGTCTCTAACCACAAACATGTCATACACAAAAAACATGGCTACCTTGCGGGGGAACGGATCTCAACAGTGAAACCTCTACATTTAGGAGAATATAGTGCCAAGTCTACTATTGATATACATTCTGACAACCTTGCACAATCTGATGTTACAAACCTTGCTTCTCTTCCGGATCTCACTAAACTCAATGTGCCAGATGTGTCATGCTCAAAGCCTGGAAAAACGCGTGTCAACGCAGATGATCCGAGTCATTGTAACGGGACGGACAGCCACAGCCATTCCTACAGGCAGATTGATAAGAACAACAGTCGTCTTAAGCCATTTTTAAGAAAAGACATTTTTTATAGTGGCAGCTTACATAATCTTAAAGAATTCCAGGAGTCCAAGAATATGCAATCATTTGTTCAATCTATGACCATACCAGATCCAAAAGAAGAAGCAAAAGGCGAGTTAAATTCTAATGCTATAGAAACAGAAATGAAGCCATTGAAGAGAATATCGCTGCTGGATATATTTAAGACTTCAGTGTATATACCGATGCTGCTAGGGGCAATCTTTATTCAGATGCCACAATTCATACCCAGTACTTTCCTTCCAAAATATTGTGAACAGATTGGCATAGATAATGACAAGGTGTCGTCCATTATTGCTATATATGGTAAGCATTTTATATACATGTTAACTGTCTTGTTTGATTCTCTAACTGAATTTGTCTATTTGTGAAAATAGTTTTGTTTTTCGATTCGTTCATTTCGAGTTTTTGAGCAAAGTTTTTTTTTTTAAATGTTGGTAAATCTTTAAAATGTTTAAACAGACTTGGAAAATTGTGAAAACACAGTATTGTGATATAAACGAGCCTTGTTCTGGGAAAACTAGACCAAATGCATGTGCATCAAATGTCACCCCAGTGTTTTCCCTGATTTAGCCTATGCAGTCTGCTCAGGCTATTTATAGGGATGAAACTAAAAGCACATGTATTAAGCCCAGTTTTCCCACTACGAGACTTAATTATTAAATATTTCTCTGCAGGTGCTGTGAATATATTTGGACGACTCAGTGCAGGCATACTGGCCAACTTCCCTGTCATATCGCCGCTCTGGCTCTGCAATGGCTCTGTGTTTCTGTGCGCCGTCTGCTGTGCATTGTTCCCGTTTTGCACCTCGTTTGCCACGCTGTGCGTGTTCGCAGTGGGATTTGGATTCTTTATAGGTATAATGCAACACTTCATAATTATGATAAATATGAGCTTAGTTTTGGGAAATCTGGGTTTAATTCATGTGCATTAAGTGTCATCTCAGATTAGCCTGTGCAGTCTGAACAAGCTAATCAGGGATAATACTTTCCGACTACACTGGATTTTGTTTAAAAGAGACCTCCCTTACATGAACAATTCCATAAAGGGGAAAGTGTTGTCCTGGATTAGCCTGTTCAGACTGCAGAGGCTAATCTGGTGTGATACTTTACGCACATGCATTAAGCCTTGTTTTCCCAGAACGAGGCTCATATCACTAGGGTATATACTGTGGTTGTATGAGCATTTGTAAATTCATCCAATTCCAGTGAATTTACTTGTGTTGTCACACAAAAAACAAATCCATACATGTCGTTCCTGCGTATATTTTGCATAAAGGATTAGTCCAACACACAGCCAATGATATCTCTTTGATATTTGATGATTTTTCATATATTTCAAATCTTCAAACAAACATTTTAGTTGACCGGTATTCTGAAATTCTAATTTCCAGTGAAAAAAAAAAAACAGTTTTTTTTCCATGTTTTGAATATGTTTTTATGGGCAACCTACTTATTTCAAAACAGGAACTGTCGTGGAAATACGTGAACTGAAAAGATTTCATGTATAGCATATGTAACAAATTGTGTACTTTGTTAAATGCTAGGAAATATAGGGATAAACAAAAGAGTGCAATAATTTGGAAAACTAATTTTTCATTGTCAAGTACTTAACAGCGTGATGCTTCTTTCCCCGTTTTGCTTTGCATTGAATTTGGCATATAATTTCAATAACAATATTGAGTGTTTACAATTTGTGCTGAACATTTTAAATATGAGCCTCAGATTAGCCTGTACAGTTTGCACAGACTAATCAGGGAAGACACTTTCAGCTTTAAAAGTATTTTTTTTAAAGAAGTCTCTACTTAGCGAAAATCCAGTTAAGGCGGAAAGTGTCATCCCTGATCAGCCTGTGTGAACTGCACAGGCTTATCTGGCACAACACTTTACGCACATGCATTAAGCCCGAAAGCTGCTATCATAATTGTGTACCTGTTTCAGGCTACTTCCCACCCCTTCAAGTGTTGATCATGGTTGAGTACCTGGGCATTGACCGTCTTACCATGTCCTTTGGCTTTCTCCAGATGGCCAAAGGGCCAGCGGCATTGGTAGGACCTCCCATTGCTGGTAAAACGATTTTGGTTTTCAAGTTTTGTTTAAAGTTTTTCTTGTGGGTAAATTAATATAAAAAAGAAATCAAGATAAATTTGTTACATCCGTTATTCTTTAACCAATAGATATACAAGGAACAAGTAAAGGATTTTGTCCAATAATTCTGTAGTCCCGTCCGATATTTATGTAAAAGACTCCTGCAATTCAAGTATGAATGAGTTAGATAAGAATTTACTTAATACTTAAAAAATAATGATATATCTACATTTAAGAAAATATCCTGGGCGTGATTATTTTCCTTGTGTAAGATCAAAGTTTTAGCCAAAACCGATTTCTTAATAAAACTTATGAAAACCATCTATATTATACTTTAATGCTTCCGGATTATAACATATTCATGTCAAAATATTAGCAGACATTAATCATACAGTGGTATTTATAAGGTCTTGTCTACCAGTGGACAAAGGACTATGCGATGTCAATGGAGTTTGCAGCTGTACTTTTCCTGCTGTCAGCAGTCGTCCAGTCACTAGTGCCTTGTATAGACCGGTGTTCGGACAGAAAAGCTTCAGACAATTCAAAACAAGTCCAGATTATATATCACGAACCTGATACTGACCGTGAAGTAGATACAGTTTGAGAGAGTATTTAGATACAACCGAACGTAAAATGTTTTCGACTTGGCTGTTTAAGCCAATGTTGAGCAACCTCAACACATACTTAAATCAAATCAAATGTGGCCAGTCCCCAAATAATAATTCCTATCATAATATTGGTAAAGGCAGGTATTGTATTGCTTTTAAAAGGAATGCCTTACACATAATTATGCAGGTTATGTAGTATAAAGTTTACCACAGGGCCATAATGTGTTAACGGATTTCCTGTTACTGTGTTATTATTTTGTTATCATATTTAATTTTCTCTTTTATCTTAATGAATTTTTATACTATTATAAGAGTAACCCACTTGGGCTCTAAGAATGTTATATGTAAATATTTTGACAAACTGTTGCTTTTAGAAGATGGTTTTATATTCTTCATTGTGATCATGTAAGATAAAAAAGTAATTCCGGTTTTGCAATTTAACCCTTTGAGNTATTATTTATTAAAAGAACATATGTTATATGTAAAATACTGTTTTGCTATGTATCTTTGGTAATGATTTCTTTGAAAATTTTAATTGTGGTGTTGTTTGAACTTCATAATTGTAATAGCAATCACGTTCTGACATTGACCCAAATGTAAAAGGGCATTGTCACCAGTGTAAAAGAATTAACTGGACATATCTTTTGTTATTTATTAATATGAAGGATATTTTTAACATTCCGTTGAAAATGTTTGTTGTCTTTAGAAGCTAACGACCTAATAAATACAATATAAAATTCTATGTTTTCAGACTGTTCATGAATGTTTATATGCTTATGTTTGAAGTGTTATTGTTTTTATTGTTGTTAATATTTTAAGTGATAGTCATTTCTTCAATGACTCCTGGTATCTAGATTGTTATGTACATCATTTTTTTGTATTCAACAAGTTCAATTTTTTCGTTCTCCAGATCACCAAGTGCTCATGGTGAGCTATTGTGGTCAGTCTTTGTCCCACGCCGTTTGTCGTGTGTTGTGCGGTTACAACTTTCAGCTCAGTACTTGTTTCATCCAATCTTAATGAAACTTGGCCAGAATGATTATCTTTAAAATACCAAGGTCAAATTTGAATCTGGGTTACGCGCGTCCTTAAACTAACTCACCAGATCAAATGTTACAGCAACATTGTTAAACTATGTAAGCCATATTTATGACTTGATCAGGATGAAACTTGGTCATGTTTTTTATCTTGACTATGTGAAGGTCAAGTTCGAATCTGTGTCATCTGTGTCCTTGAACTAGGTCATCCGGTCAAATCTTAGAAAAACCTTTTTATCACTCTAGATGCCACATTTATGACTCAACCTTGATGAGACCTGGTAAGAATGCTTATCTTAACAATATCTAGGCCAAGTTTGAATCTTGGTAACACGCATAAAAAAATTAGGTCACCAGGTCACATCTTAGAAAAACCATATTACTTACCACTTTATAAGCCAAATGTATGGTTCGATTTTGATAAAACATGGTCAGAATATTTATCTTGACACTACCAAGGCCATGTTAGATTATCGGTCAAATGTGGTAAAAACCTATGTTACCAGACCAAGTGTTTTACAATTGGTGAACCTTGAACTCATGTGAGGGCATTAGGGCCATCATGTCCCTTTTGCATATTTTTTTATACATAAAGAATCTTGTGTTGCATATAATGAACTCTCTTCTTCAATTATCTCACTAAATGATCTGCATTAGGAAGCTTTTGAATGCAATTCAATAGTTATGCATTTACTGCTGAAATAGAATATATGCTTATTTGTTAAATTATTGCGTGTGCTTTTAATCGGAATCTCGGTGTAGTACATTTAGTCCATTTGCTAGATTGTATTTGTTAATTGTGTGTTGATGATACTATTACATATTGGATATTAAATGAATTTCATTCGGAAAAAAAACATGCATTTAATGTTGTTCATTTCTTGGTTAACGTGTTTTACTACACAAAACTAATTCTTTTCCCATTTATGCTCGTTATATAGAGAATATAGGGTGGNATCAAGTTGCTATCTTCAATATTGCAAAAGTTATTACCAAGGTTAAAGTTTTAAGACAGACAGAGTCACAGACAGAATGGCAGACATGCCAAAAACAATATACCCACTCTTCTTCAAAGAAGGGGCATAAAAACAATATTCAATACATATATATATATTTATGTATTTTATTAATGAAAATATCTTTAGTTTAGATATGACACTAAACTGTCATTAAGACTATAACACTGCACAATAACACAATAACAATTTCAAAGTCAAAAGCAGAAACTCACTCTGGTTAGTAGAGATATGTCAGGAAATGTCTCTAAGTATATAAAATACAAAATTCATATAACATACATTCTGCACATACATAAATTAATAAACATGTTTTCCTAATTAAGTACTGATACTGTTGATGTTTATAAATATTAAATGTATAGTTTAGGCTATACTTGTATTTCCAGGGGTTCATAGTGTTTTGTCAAGATGAATAATCTCAGGATAACATGCTGAACTATTCAACTATTAACATAAAAAAATGCATCACATTTAATAAAACTGCGCCCTTTAATTTGAACATTGGTTTCATACAAGTTTATATTTATTTTTGCATTTCTAAAGCAGAAACAGAAAATTTATCAAAGAAAATTGTATCAAACAGTGTCATTTAAGTAGAAAAAATGCCAGTACCTGGACGGATCACATACACAAAGAACAAAAGAAAAAAAGAAAAGAAAAAAGAAATCAACCAATGTTTGTGATACATGTACAAGTGTTCCAAAATAAATGCATGTGATGAGTGATCAACTTGAGACGACCGACATTATACAATACTGATATTTTATTATGAAATGCCCATATTGAGATTCTACACTTCCAAAAACATAACAGTAAGAGGTTATGGCAAAAAAGGGCAAACCTGTTCCATGTGCATGTTAAAGCCGAGTGCCATGACCCGTGCTACCAAAAATATCACAAACAAATAAGGAATGTGGTCTAAACCAAAAAAAATAAAAAATAATAAAATAAAAATAAAGCGGTCTGAACCACAAATAGCTCATCAAAACATGGAGATATTGTAAGAATGTTTTTGAAGCACATGAGAATGTCTCTAATCCTGACACTGGTTCCCACGGACAATGCTTCCCAGGCAAATTTTGACACAGGCAGACATTAATTCTTACACTCTTTTGAGAACCCAGACATTCCTTCTTACATTATTTTGACAACATGGACAATCGTTACTACATTATTTTAGCGTTAAATTAGCATCGAAAAAATTGTTGGTGGGAACTTATGTCCGGATTCCATCATAATGCAGTAGACACAGTTTCCTGTGATACGGTATATCTGTCAGCTGATTCCAAGGCTTCCGGTCTCAGGTCTAGTGGTCCAGGTATATTGTCTGGGACAGTCTCTGGCAGGGCGCGGTCCTGTGTCTCTGGCAACAGTAGAGCCAGCAGCCCACCAATGACCGTCAGACTGCCGAAAATCACCAGTGGCATTGCAGCCAAGTTCTTGGCCTTTAAACATAGACAGGGATTCATACACGGCTGCTTGGTGGATGAAATGAGCCACAGTCTGGGAAACTGGGTTTAATGCATGATCCTAAAGAGTCGCTCAGATTAGCCTGTGCAGTCATCACAGGCTTATCAGGGACGACACTTTCGTTTTTTAAGGAATTTTCCATTTAAATGATGTCACTTTCTAACTAAAAATCTAGTTAAGTCAGAAAGTGTTCTCCCTTATTAGGCTATTGCACAGGCTAATCAGGGACAACACTTTCCGCAAAAGCATTACGCCCTGTTTTCCCTGAGCGCGGCTCATCTCAGTCATAGGAAAAAATCTCAAATAGCCATGATTGGAAACCTTTTCAAAGAGACACAGGGACTAGAAATTAAAAAGACTGATTAAAAGACTAGAAATGTATCCAAATAACACAGATGCTCCCCCTTAGATATGAGCCTCGTCTTGTCCGCACAGGCTAATCAGGGATGACACTTTCTGCCTAAACTGAATTTTCGCTAGAAAAAGACTTCCTTTTAACATTTAATACCATAAAAGTACAAAGTGTGATCCCTGACTGCACAGGCTAATCTGATACAACACTTTACGCAAATGCATTAAGCCTGGTTGTCCCAGAGCAAGGCTCATATGTTTCGCTTATAAAACAATTGTTTTATGGCCTGTTACAACAAATGCTTTGCAGAGATGTGAACACTAAAATATATGACCAGTACTTACCCCATATACAATAAATGGAGCCGAGATACTGCCACTGTTTTCAAAAAATGATGAAAGTCCAACAGCTTGATTTCTGAAATACAAAATTAAGGTTAGTAAATAATTTAATGAATTGTTTAACTACTGCCCTGAAAATCAATAGGGGTCATCTGCCAGTCATGACCAATGTCCCTATGAAGTTTCGTGATCCCAGGCCTAAGCGTTCTTGAGTTATTATCCGGAAACCGTTTTACTGCTTCGGGTCACTGCGACCTTGACCTTTTACCTAGTGACCTGCAAATCAATAGGGGTCATCTGCCGGTCATGACCAATGCCCCTATGAAGTTTCGTGATCCCAGGCCTAAGCATTTTTGAGTTATCATCCGAAAACCATGTGGTGGACGGACCGAACGACGGACGGACGGACATGTGCAAAACAATATACCAATATAAGGGGGCATAAAAATTGAGTTGAACACCTAACTTTGAAGAGAATACATGAGCCTCTGGGAAAACAGGGTTCAATGCATGTGCATTAAGTATTGACCCAGATTAGTTTGTGCAGTTCGCACAAGCTAATCAGGGAAGACAGTTTACGCCTAACTGGATTTTTGTAAGAAGAGACTTCCTTTAAACAAAAAATACCAAAGCAGCAAACTGTAGAGGCTAATCTGGGACGACACTACATGCACATGCATTCAGCCATATTTTACCGGGCCGACATTTTATGCATATGCATTAAGCCCTGTTTTCCCGGGACGACACTATATGTACATGCATTAAGCCCTGTTTTCCACGGACAACACTATATGCACATGCATTAAGCCCTGTTTCCCGGGACAACACTATATGCACATGGATTAAGCCCTGTTTTCCAAGGACGACACTATAAGCACATGCATAAAGGCTGTTTTCCTGGGACGACATTTTATGCACATGCATTAAGCCCTGTTTTCCCAGGATGACACTATTTGCACATGCATTAAGCCCGGTTTTTCCGGGACAACACTATATGCACATGCTTTAAGCCCAGTTTTCCCAGGACGACACTATATGTACATGCTTTAAGCCCAGTTTTCCCGGGACGACACTATATGTTCATGCTTTAAGCCCAGTTTTCCCAGGACAACACTATATGTACATGCTTTAAGCCCAGTTTTCCCGGGACGACACTTAATGTACATGCTTTAAGCCCAGTTTACCCGGGACGACACTATATGTTCATGCTTTAAGCCCAGTTTTCCCGGGACGACACTATATGTACATGCTTTAAGCCCAGTTTTCCTGGGACAACACTATATGAACATGCTTGAAGCCCAGTTTTCCCGGGACGACACTATATGTACTTGCATAAAGTAAGCCCAGAGCGAAGCTTATATCTTTTAACTGATAACCAATGTATTGCAATTATGCACCATGAATCTTAACAATGTTTGTTCTAACCAAAAAGTCTACTTAAACTTACTGCTCCTTTTAGAGCCCAGACTGCCACATCAATTTCAATCAAATGTAGTTCAGTACTTCAATTTAATCCATAAACACAGCCCTTCTTTAACCCTTTCTGCTAAGATGCAAAGTGAAAATGGCTTTATGCAACCAGCATAAAACCAGAACAGTCCACGAGTAACTCGCAGTCTGTTCAGTTTTTATGCTGTTTGCTGCTCATCAGTACCTGTAGGAAATGATGGCTTTCAAACTTGAAACTAGTTAGAAAGGTGTTTAATTTAATGTAAGACAAACGGGTCAATGAGCGTATCTGAATGGTAAAGTGTTACAACTCACCTTACAGCCGTTGGGAATATCTCCGCTGACATCAGGTACACCGTGGAGTAGGCACATGTGATACCAAACTTGCCGATCATGGCCAGCGTGATTATCACAGGTTGGAGACTGGTCCCCGAGGCTGGAAGGGAAAGGCATCAAAACAGTCACCAAAACAAAAGCAGCCAGCAAACAGGGTATTCATAACACAGCGTGCTTGACTTCAACAAAGTATTTCAATTAATACATATGAACGTGCTCTTGGAAAACAGGGCTTAATACATAAAAAAGTATTGTCCCATATTAGCCCGTGCAGTGTGCACAGGCTAATCAGGGACAACACTTTCTGCTTAAACTGGATTTTTCCTAAGAGGAGACTTCAATAAAAGCAGAAAGTATCGTCCCTGATTAACCTGTGTCAACACTTAGCCTGTGCCGACACTTGGACGGCACTTGATGCGCATTCATTAAGCTCCATTTCACCATATAAAACATGCATGCTTGCCTAAATCTTACCAGTTTGTGTTGGTATAAACACTGGAACGATATTCATTACTCCACACAACAGCAGGAAACAAACAAGAGGCTTCCGTCTACCAGTCCTGTAGGAACCAAATATTTAGTATTACTTATGATACATGTGTTAAACATGGTAAACACACCATTCTCTTTAAATAAAACAAGTGCTTCAAAATGACAAGTGATGTAAGTAAACTAATATTTAAATAGTACACTGGAAATACTTCAAACCATTTTGTGATTTTTTTTTTATTTAAAAGTACTGGAAACAATTATTGAGCTGCAGGGACGACACTTTCGCTTTTTTCATTGTTTATGGAACTTTTCATTTAAAAAAAAAACTCTTTTCTAAACAAAAATCCAGTTTAGGCAGAAACCCTGAAATACAGGTTATTTAAATTATATTGAGCTCCCGCTAGGCTCTATTCCCATATAAATTTACTCACACTGCATCACGGTAATAAGGTCAGTAAGAAGCTGTGTAACTAATGAGCCTCATTCTGAGAAAACTGGGCTTAATGCATGTGTGTAAAGTAAAGTGTATTCCGCACAGGCTAATCAGGGACAACACTTTCCACTTTTATGTTATTTTTCATTAAACAAAAGATATTTCTAACCAAAAATCCAGTCAAGGTGTAAAGTGTCGTCCCTGAGGGGCTATAATTCTTATGTCTTAGAATGTTCCTGCCTATACTGGCCCCAATAGGCCATACATACCTCTCCAAGACCCGCATACAGACCAGGCAGGCTGGAATCTCGACTGCTCCACTGATTGCCAGGTTCAAGAACATGTCACCATGCAGTGTGGGAGTACTGAACAGGATACCAAAGTAGGCTAGACTGATCACAAACCTGGAAGTCAGCGCCAGATGTATAGCCAATGGGGTATGGTGTTTTTTTATGTTAATTCAGTTTCAAGACGATACAGAAATTAGACCATTTATAAACATTTCAGAGCCAAGACACAAGAATAACATTATTGTAACAAAGTTAAAGCAACCTACCAAAGATAGAACATCACAATAGTGTATTTTCTTATTTTTGGTGTACGGAACAAATCGAGTATAACAACAGGTTTCGGCTCTGCCTTCACAACCCTCGTTTCAGTGCCGTCTTTCCCAGCCACCACCTCCATCTGCAGTGAGTGTTCACTATGGCTTGTTCCTATGCTGGACGACTGCATCATTTTTTCTAGAAGATCAAAATAATGCAATGCTCTCAACCCTGCATGAAATATATGAGACGCAATCTGGCAAAATAGGGCTTAATGCATGTGCTTAAAGTCGTCCCAGATTAGCCAGTGCAGTCCGCACGACACTTTCCAAAAAAACAGGATTTTTGTTAAGGAGAGGCCCCCTTTAAATTAACAATACGCTTAAAGCAGAAAGCGTGGTCCCTAATTAGCCTGTGCACTCAGCACAGGCTTATCTGTGACAACACTTAACGCACATGCATTAAGCCCCATTTTCCCAGATTTTTACTCATATGAACTTTCAAAAGAACAGTCTGATTTGTATCAACAGAAAAAACCTATGCACATGTTAAACACATTCTCGTGGAATATTTATTGTGATAAACAACTATTGTAGATGTATTTGATATATGCTCATAAGATACATTAGTTCCACACTTAACTACAAGGAGAGAAATTAGTGGTTGAACGTTAGCCTTAGACGAGTACTCTGGTGCTCTGGTTT
>VMBQ01008408.1:5326-38068 GCA_007657795.1 Dreissena rostriformis
AAAACGATTTTTCCCTTCTGCTGGTATGCAATCGAACTTGAACGGTACAATGAACGGACAGTCCTTGGCAACTATGCCGTGATGCAGTTGGCACGGCCCATTTTCCCTTTCCTACCAATTGAGTGTTCATCCAATTGAAATTACACATGGCCCTCTACCACATCGCATACACTTAATGTTTGCACTTTTCCCCCACAAGGATGGCATATTATTGGACTCTCCTTTGTTTTCGCTTCACTTCCTTTATGGTGGTCGCATATTTATAGAGTATTTATAAGGGGAGATAATTCCTAGGGCTTACACAATTAAAAGCGTCTATCTAATTGTATGTCATTTATCACTGATATAAGTGATAAATGTATAAACATTAACCGTCTGAAACAAGTGGGCGAAACGAAAATCCTTTTCCCGACCTTAAATTTTGTCTTCACATTAACATATTTGTTAAAGTACACACTCTTATAAAGGTTTTGTCTAAATGGTAGCACATACGATCAGATAAATGCATACATATCAGAAGTTATATACAGCACAATATTATTGTTTTAGTATAATGTCAAGAAAATTGCATATATAATATTATCATATACAAACACTTTTATCAGAGGTTAAACAATTTTAAGTATTAAATACCTCCATGTGCAATCAAATAAATGTACGTTACCAACAAACGATCTCATAACTACACTAGAAATTGACAGAATTCCCAGCAAAAATTGATATTAGTGTTATTTAATACCAAAACTGAAAGCTCAGGTTCTCATATTTCATAAACATAAACAAACATAACACAGCCCTCTTTAATAAAAAATGTACCTTCAGTTTAATCTCTTCATTTATAATTTGGAAACTGGGATATAAAACTACACTCAAACAATCATTTTTTTATCAGATGTCTTTGACGTTGGGTTTGTGAACTTTGGTTTTGAACTTTTGTGTGATTGTTTTCTTGATAGATTCCCACAAATTGGTCAACAGAAGCTCAAGTGTCTCACCATGTTCTTTTTCTCTGCAGAAGTACAAGATATATGCAAAACGGTTATTGTTTACTTTCTAAAACGAAATAGTCATGAGCTGGCTCGGAATGTGAAACATCCGATTGATCTCTTGAACTTTGGGAAGTGCCAGAATTCTTCTCCAAAACGAAGTAAGCACTACTGTCACCGTCTTCTTGTTCCCGGGACTCCATATCCGAAACGGTGGTACCGCCATGTTCCAATTTAAAATACTCCCGATCGGCAGTGCTGGCAATTTGCGCAGAAATGTTAATCTCTGCTCTTGCTTGATTTTGGGTGTTAGAACTATTACCAGAAAGTTGTAACGATCCTACGTTGTAAGCAGCTCTATCCATCGTTCGTTCGTTAAGAGACTGATAAGTTGGCTCTTCAGATGGGCTCGAAGATTCAATTATCTCATTAGCCATTACGTTGTATTCTAGCGAGTGAATGGCTTGCACAGATTGCGCGGGATTCTTCGAGTTTGCATGTCCCAGTGCAATTGGTCCGTGGCCAGCCAATGGAATATCTAATTGTATTACGTTGTATATGTTAGAATCACGCGAATCGTTGGCATTCCTTAGAGCAGTATGTCGTACTTGAGGATCTAAATCCTGAAACGAAGTCGAATTTATGGAGGAAGATTATTCATAAGTGTAAGTACTTTCAAGTTAGTTTCAAATCTTATCAAGCAATTTAAGATGTTTTAGGGGTGCAGTCTTAATCAGGATACTTATGATTAAAGTAATGACACTTTAGAAAGTTGCAAACAAGTTGGCACATGGATAAATGAAACAAAACATCACCCTATATTTCGACAAGCACAACACGACCTTTCGTTGGACGTTAACGTCAATTATATAAAACAACTTCCTACGAAGAAATCACGAGTAAAATCCATTACATCGCGTTACGTTCTCCGCAATAGGGAGCATATAATGCAACAAGGATGTTGTGTTTGTTTGTTTCGCAGTAAAAGTATAGAAATTTCACTATTAAATAACCTAGTTAGCGCATGATAGCGTCTTGCTAATACTTACCTTTGTTTCTTGTTTTCCATCACCTCGGGATTTTCTATTGCGCATTATGATAGTTGTTACTTTTCTGTATGTTTTGAACAAAAAATAAAAATATTTAGAACAAAACACTAATCTTCAATACTTCTATCAAAAGAACTCGTAATTTCGATCTGTAAATGTATAATGTGCGCCCTTGCTATATCAGCATCAACCATGGGCATAAATCAAACATAAGTTTTATCTTCAAAATATGTTGGTCATTCCCGTGCAATGTCGGGACATATGAACTCAGTAAGCCTGTGACTATTACACTCATTGCAAGCCCAACGCAGAATAAGCCAACAGCAACACCTTTATGAATATGTACAATTGTAAAGAGATGTATACATAGCCCATGCCCCTTTGACATTGCCCTTTGACCTGTTCAACTCTAAATTTAATGACGTCTTCTTTTATCCTGAAATATCAGCATGCCAGTATGATTACCGTGGTTCAAAGCGTTCTCTTTGTATGCGATAACATGTTAATTTCATATTGCAAGCCCTTGTGACATTGACATTCGAAAATCAAAAGGCGTCGTTATTTCCTCAAAAATATCTATTAACACCACTATAAATAATCGTGGGACAAAGCGTCCTCTATTTATTATGCGGACATGAGTTTTATGTCTCGCCACATAGAAATTTGACCTATAACCTTCTGACCTTCAATCAATAGGTGCATCTTTTTTCGTTTCGAGCAGCCATTTTACCACTTTGCCTGATTCCAGGTCGAAGCAGTGTCAAAATATTTGACGTAAACGAATTTCGTGTTATCAGCACTTATGACCTTCGCCTGTTGGTCTCAAAATCAGTGTTTTCATTTTCTTCTGAGTAACCACCGTAGCAATGTACATGAGTGTAGAAAAAAGCTTCACTAGATATCGCGCAGAAACGAATGATCTACGACCGATTGACCGAGCGACGGACACAAGCAAACACATTTATGGTTTAAATGAGCAGTATAACATAAAACTGAACTCCTAAGAAAAATAAGAATTTCATGACTTACTTGTTCAGTGTCGGAACACATACACAGAGCAAGCTAGTAACTATGACTCCAATAGCTGTTCCAAACAGCAGTCCAATAGCTAAGCCAAGAGAGACGCCAGATTTACTTGAAGTGTGACGTCCGGATTTTTTCGGCTGAAATTGAGGTCAACATGCCATGCACTATTTTAAGTAAGTATCACGACACTAATATTAATTAAATAGCCTTAAGACCGTAAGTAATTAATGATCGTACAACTGTACTTCATGAGTTCTAATATGAATGAAAAGCATCTGTATCTTACTCTGACTTTGATAAAAGAAATATAACCTACCGGCGCTACTGTAGTGTCCTCCATTACATTGCGTCGCCCTGCCGTTGATGTTTCACATGTTCCAATGAACTAAATTTAAAATGTAATCTCTATTTGTTCTCAGTGAATATAAAACAAACAAGGGCCAGGATGGCTCTTAAAAGGTCACGGACACAAATTGCTGATAACTTGACCAGGTGATTTGTTTTTACCACACTTTACCCAGGTTCTAACATGGCCTTCATATTTACAAGATAATCATTCTTACAAAGTTTCAACAAAGACTTAAATAAGTAATAAATATGGTCCTAGAGTGGTAACAAGTTTTGTTCAAGATTTGAAATGTTTTAGACGCATCTTACACACATTCAAACTTGCCCTAGATATTGTCAAGATAAAGATTCTGCTTAAGTTTCATTAAGCTAAATGATGATCTTACAACTTGACTTTATGATTGCAAGTATAAATAAAAAGCATATGTATCTTACTCTGATAAGAATAAAAATAATTTTTACCTACCGGCGCTACTGTCGTTGTCTTCATTGTATTTTGCCGCACTTCACAATTTCTAATGAACTAAAAAAAATATCTTTATTTGTTCTCAGTGAATATAAAAAAATATATATATAAAAATATATAACTAGTGAGGGCTATTATAGCTCTAAATCGCTCACATCAGTGCTCGGACACCAATTGCTGAAGACTTGAACAGGTGATCTTTTTTTACCCCACTTGACACCGAGTCAAAAATGACCTTCAAATTTGTAAGATAAACATTCTTACAAAGTTTCAACAAAGACTTAAATAAATAAAAATTGTGGCCATAGAGTGATAACAAGTTTGTTTTTAAGATTTGAAATTGTGACATTGTTTAAGACGCTTCTGACCAACATTCAAACTTGCCCTAGATATTGTCCAGATATATATTTGACCAAGTTTAATTAAGCTTGAGTCATAAATGTTGCCCCTTAACTGGTAATTGTTTGTTTTTTTAAAGTTTTGACCTGGTGATCAAGTTCTAGACGCTAGTGCCCCAACTTGACCTAAGTTTTGTCAAGATAAAGATTATGACGAAGTTGCATAAAGATTGAGCATTTAATGTGGTCTCTTAAAGCCGGCCGAGTTGATATTTCTCACAACAATTTGGTTTTCTCAACTGACCAGAATTGATCAGTATTCGTCAGATACATTCTAAAGCTTAACTCTTCCATACTGATTTTCGCAAAAAATTGTGCCAAAAAAGGCCAAACGCATCACAAATACGAAACCTAATCATGTACATAACGGAATCCTCAAGACTATTATTAACCTGTGAAGTATGCACGCTTTGGGTCACGTGAGCGCCAATTTCACGTGATATCCACTTCAGCGCTTTTCAAAACAAAGAAGAACTACTAAATAACACGGTTACTCCATGGCAAATGGCGTTGTAAACAATGATGCAATGGTCACGTGGTTTTACATTTGACTCGCGCGTGTTTAAATTTAGATCATTTCTGTGTACGGACAGAAATTGAAGAGGCCTATCTTTGTACTGAATTTAAACATTTCTTGACCGATTTCGACCAAATGTTTTGCACATCGGACATAAATGCCATCACATTTTGACTCATAATCACTTTTTTGCGACACATAACACAAGAGTGGTAAGACGATTTTTATAAGATTTGACACGAGGACCCAGTTTTTGGACGCACGAGACCCAGATTCGAACTCGATCTATTCATGCTCATTTTGACCAAGTTTCATTAACATTTAACAACAAATGTTACGTATAGAGAGGTAACAACCTGACCTGGTGACCGACGCCAGATAAACATTTCGACAAAGTTTCATCAAGATTTGATGAAACATGTAGCCCTATGAGTCGTTACGAGCTAAAGGACGCCCAACACAGCACTCCACACGACCACGCCCGCCGGACATAGGGTGTCAACAATAGCTAACCTTGAGCAGTAAAGGCTCAGGTGTGCTAAATACAGATTATTGCAACTGGTGTCATGAATTAAAAAAAATTATCGAATAACCGTAATCATTTATTTATATCTCATACTAGTATTATAACTTAATGTTATTTTAAGTAAAATCAAGTTTAATTTGAAAACAAGTTGCAAACGTTCCTAAACGTTTAAATGATTCAATTAGTTTTGAAAGGAGGAGAAATTTGATGACATTAGTAACCATAACGATACACAAACCATTAAAGGTATTTAAGGCAACTGTTAAATTTAGGTAAATATTTGTCAAATTGGCAATGTAATATTAGAGTACATAATTATTTAAATATATACCTGTTCGCACCATTTTCCGATCTTACAATTGCAATCTAAAATAATAAATTCTAAAATAAACACATGTAGATTTGAGCTTCCTATGCAGGCGGTTAAATTCTCTCCATATATTGGATATTTTTTCAGGTCAATCAATATAATATATATATTAATGTATACAAAGATGGTATGGTCTTACAACAATTCATACAAGTAACAATGACATATCTTGTACATGTCTTGAGATATATGAATGGTAATTTTACTAATTTCATTAATTCGATGTTTGAATTTCTGGATGTTCCTACTCTTAATACTCTGCATTTAGATTAATTGGAGAGTCTCCTGATGATTGACTTAATAAAATTAACGAAGAAATTAAATTCTCGAATGAGTTTTGGTTTTTATTACAGAATCTTAAATCGGAAATATAATAAGTGCATTTTTCATAAGTTTCCTTTTGCCATTTAAAGATGATATATGCTTTCGATTTTTCATATGACATTATAATTCTGCAATTACACATTTGTGCAATAACACATATACATAAATGGCGGTCTTCACGTCATGACGACATGCATCATGTTGTATGTTACACAGTTATCTATCTGATAACAATAATGAAGTACCTTTATGATTACCATAGGTCAAGTATCGAGTACATAAGTTGTAGAATATTACAAATGTATTGGTCTGTCCTGACTATTACATTTTGACTGTCAAAACAGATTTTTGTACTACGTTATTTAATTAAGGTTATTATGATATAAATTAGCTAAATCACGACAAGAATACTGTGCGTTTATATTTACCGCAGTTCACATATTAAGTGCTAATGATGAATAAAAAGTGTTTCAAATTCAAAATATATAATGTATACTATGTTATATGTTATATAATACATATTGACAATAATTTGCCTATCAAGTACGTGCCATGCATAAAGGCAAGCATTTCAAAATGTAGTGATATTAAATTTGTATTGTCTAGTTACTACTCTACATAAGTTAAAGTTAAAGGAATAATGTAATGTTGGAATTTTACCTGTGCAATGGCCGTGCGTGTAATTCTTCGATGTTAAACACTTAAATACGCATCCTTTTTCATCATCGTACCTGACAGAAGTAATAGTCATTTACGGTAAAAAATTGTTTATTTTAAACAATAATTCGTCATATATATATATATATATATNCATCACATTTTGACTCATAATCACTTTTTTTGCGACACATAACACAAATGGGAAAATAAACCAACATCAACTCGGCCGGCTTTAAATGCTAAAAAGTTTTTTCTATTATTTGACCTGGTGACATATTGTGGTATGTACGTGAACCAGATTAAAATACAGACTAGGTTTTGCCATAATTAACAATCTTGATTCGAACTCAGCCTAGAAAATGTCACGATAAACATTCTGACCAAGTTTCATCCAGATCAAATTATAGATGTTTTTTTCTGGAGTGTTTACAAAGATGTTCTAATATTTGAGCTGGTGACCTAGTTTTTCAATGCACGTGACACATAATCGTACTTGGGCTAAATATTGTTACGATAAATATTCTTACTAAGTTTCAAAAAAACTCAGTATCAAATGTTGCATCTACAGTGGTAGCGATTTTGTCTAATATTTGACCTGTTGACCTAGTTTTCGGACGCTTGTGACCCAGATTTTTACTCGACAAAGATATTGTTTTAATTGACATTCTTACAAAATTTAATCAAGATTGAGTTGTAAATGTGGCCCCTACACTTATAATCTTAGATTTTATCTTGTAAAACACGGACGTGACCTAGATTCAATCTTTGCAAAAAAGTCAAGCTAAACATTCTGACGAAGTTTTATCAAGATCGAGTCGTAGTATGGCATCGTGAGTGGTTACAAATGTTTTCTGACATTTTACCCGTGTACCTAATTTTTAGACTTACATGACCCTGAATCGTCTAGGTTAAGTTATTATCAACATTAAGACCAAGTTCCATTAATATGGATTAATAAATGTGACATCAATTGTGATAACAAGGATTTTAGATAGTGTCTAAAAAAACATTATGACCAAGTTTAATCAAGATTGAGTCAAAAATGGGGCTTCTAGAGTGGTAAAATGTTTTTCTACGGTTAAACCTTGTGAGCTTGGTTTTTAAGCACGTGATCCAGATTCGAACTCGGACTAAATATTGTCAAGATTCATACCAAGTTCCATACAGATTTAATTATAATTGTGGCCCTTAAAGAGGTAACAATGTTGTGTTTATAAAATTCGACCTGGTGAACGAATGTAATGAAGCAGGTGACCCAGATTCGAACTAGGCCTAAAAAATGTTAAGATGAACATTCTGACCAAGTTTTATCAGTATTAAGTGATAAGTATGGCCTCTATAGTAGTAACACAGTTTTTTCTAACTTATGAACTTGTAACCTAGTTTTTGGACGCATGTTGCCCAGCTATTAACTAGGTTTCGATTTCGTCAAGATAAACATTCTAACCAAGTTTCATTATGATTGTGGCATAAATGTGGCCATTACAGTTGTAAGACGCTTTTTATAAGATTTGACATGAGGACCTAGTTTTTGGACGCACGAGACCCAGATTCGAACTCAATCAATTCATTCTTATTTTGACTAAGTTTCAGATAAAGCCACAAATGTTACGTCTAGAGAGGTAACAACCTGACCTGGTGACCTAGTTTTGTTTTATACAGGTGACACAGATTTGAACTCGGCCTAGATATTGTGCAGATTAACATTTCGATAAAGGTTCATCAAGATTTGATGAAACATGTAGCCCTATCAGTCGTTACGAGCTAAATGTTGACGACGAACTTCGCGAAACCGTACACCGCACACAGCACCACGCGCGACGACGGGCGCCGGACATAGGGTGGTCACAAAAGCTCACCTTGAGCACTTCATGCTCAGGTGTGATAAAATAGATAATTGTAACTGATTTAATGAATGACAATGTTTCACTCGAATAAGCATAATCATTTATTAATACATCATACTAGTATTATTACTTAATGTAATTTTAAGTAAAATCAAGTTTAATTTGAAGAAAATTGGTAAAAGTTCCAGAACGTTAAATGATTCAAGTAACTTTGAAAGGAGGAGACAGTCGATGAAATAAGTTATCAATACGATACACAAATCATTTAAAGTATTTAAGGCAAATGTTTAGCATATAGCATTTAGTATAGGTGAACATGTGTCAAATACGGCATTATAATATTAGAGTACATTATTATTTAAATATATACCTCTTTGCACCATTTTCCGGTAACACAATCGCAAGCTAAAATAAAAGTTAATGTAATATATCTACTTATGTATAAAAGATAGTCTTACAACAAGTCATACAAGTCACATAGATATATCTTGTTCATATCTTGAGATATATGAAATTGAATGCGAGTTAGAATAAGTGTGACCTCAGCCTTTTGATGTGATGAGTCGGGTCACACACAAGACACTCGGTCTCCTCGTCGTAGTCATTTGTTGTAAGCTATCCTTTAATTGCATAATGAATGACAAGTTAAAGACCAAACAAGCTGTTGATGGTCAAATTTGAATTGACCTCTAAGTGTGACCGTGATCTCTAAGTGTGACCGTGACCTTTGACGTAGATTTTACACACAACATGCCGTCTCTTCGTGGTGGTCATTTTAAAATACCACGATGAATGACAAAGTAACCGTCCAGATAGGCAGTTTTATGGCAAAAATTGACTTTTGTTATTTTTTAAGACATTAACACTTGTTACAACAAAATCCGTAAATGACTAGCAAAGGTATGGGTGAAACAGGAATTCTCAAGCTGTTATATTTTCAAATTTGATATTTGACCTCTAAGTGGGACCTTGACATTTCTGGTAGGGAGACGGTTACTAAATGTGACAATTTTTCTTATGATGGAGGACATGTGTGCAATATTAATATAAATATACATAAACGTCTGTCTTCGCGTCATAATGACATGCATCATGTTGTTTGTTACACAGTTATCTATCGGATAACAATAATGAAGTACCTTTATGATTACCATAGGTCAAGTATCGAGTACACAAGTTGTAGACTATTACAAATGTATTGGTCTGTCCTTACTATTACATTTTGACTGTCAAAACTGATTTTTGTACTACGTTATACAATTAAGGTTATTATAATATTAGTTAGCTAAATCACGACAAGAATACTGTGCGTTTATATTTACCGCAATTCACATATTAAGTGCTAATAATGAATAAAAAGTGTTTCAAATTAAAAATATATAATGTATACTATCTTATATGTTATATAATACATATTGGCAATAATTTGCCTATCAGGTTCGTGCCATGTATAAAGGCAAGCATTTCAAAATGTAGTGATATTAAATTTGTATTGTCTAGTTACTACTCTAATATGTTAAAGTTGAACGAATAATTTAATGTTGGAATTTTACCTTTGCATTTGCCGTCGTAATCCTTCGATTTTAAACACTTAGAATGTACACATTCTTTGACATCATCGGACCTGACAGAAGTAATAGTCATTTACGGTTTAATATTGTTTATTTTAAACAATAATTCGTCTTATACATGTTTCAATCTACTGCCAAAAACCCGTTCTGGAAGGATTTGCAAATTTTACCGGAAAAAAAAGGACCCCGTAATTGTTTTAGGTACCCAAAAACGTATGATCTAATGCATGAAAACAGTAACCATAATTTAAAGTTGAAACCGAAAATATCAAAATCCAATAATAAATACAATTCACTTACGTTGCTGCTGCAGGATTTTCTAGGATCTGTAATATCAGGGCAACTGAAATATATTCCGATATTAATCGATACCATATAGCCGATATTAATAAAGACAATTATTGTAAACAAATGGATTTGTACCGTTTTATATAAGTACATATGAATGTGTTTTGAACAGAACTTTAAATGTGGGATTACAAAAAAAAAACTAGGATTGTTATTCATTCATCCAATATTATGAATTGTATGAAGGACAACCCTCCGGCTTTCAAAGAACTTTGTTTTGAGATGTGTATACTAATGTTTACACACCTAACAATGATATATTTTACGAAAAATTAACCAATTTAATTGGCATAAACGTAAAATAATGTTTGTAAGTGATATTCTAACACTCATAATTCTTAATTATGTAAAGAACAGTAATTTAATTGTACTTACCAGCAAGGATCACATATCCGGACATTCTGTGATCCCTACTTTACTGGCAAATAGCCATCGTTGTTCTTGATATACTGACGACCCTAACCACTTTTAATAAAATACCATTAATATTTTAGCAGTGATTATTTATACAAAGTTGCTCAATACGCATGTACTGAAGGCAAGTAAACAAAGCTTGAAACTTTGACTATGTATGTTTGTTTCGGTAATAATCCAATACTAATGATGTATGTACGTTTTTAAAACAAATACATGAAAACATACTGTTTAACAAAAAATGAAAAATATTAAATTTTCGTTTTACGAAACCACTAAAACGTGATAAAATGCTCTGTTTATAATTACATGTATCACAAAATATATTGAAAAAGGCACAAATCTAAATTGCATGTGTGTAAATAAAAAAGAGATTTACTTATGGTTTAACAATTTTAAAGTATCCATAATTATAATTTGCGTTTAAGCTTGCGTATGCAGTTTTTATAGATGAAAACATTTAATATTCTCTTATCTCGCCTTAGCTCGATTTCGCCAATAATTGATTATTGTTATAATTTAAACAGGTAATCTTTTGTTTCACTCGTCACATAATAATTTTTTATAAACGTCACAATGTTTAATAAAGCCGAGGTAGCCCAGTGCATTCCTTTTCGTGCTTAAATTGCATCAACATTTAAGTTCCACACCGTTCAACTGAATAGTCGAATACCGTTATGAGTGTTATGTATCTATTAAATATTTCTAAAGTTTGCAAACGTTGTGCGGAAGGAAAATCCTATGAATAAGGGGCGGCACTTTCTCATCAATCGATCACGATCTTTATCTTCTATCAGATATACACACTATCGCCAATATTAATATATTATTATTTTCCGTGTTTCTTAACTAACAGGATCTGTCCCAAGACAGCGCGCTCGAATATTCTTCCGCTTTGGATAGTATAATGTACATTTTATATCAGTTCCCTGATTTAATTATCGAAAATACATATTTGACGTTTAATACTTGTAGTAATTATAAAATGTTATGTTGTGTTTGTTGTTTAGTTTGATGATTCGCCGTTTTAAGATATACAGTGTTAACTTTACCACGAGCATTGATTAATTACAGCAAAAACAAAAAAAATGCGCACTGACGTCTGCGTATTTGTGTTCCCCTGATTCATATCCGATACTGTGGCACTGCCTGGTTTCAATATAACATATTTCTGATCTGAAGTGGTAGCACTATTTTTGAGTGACGTTTATCTCTGCTCTAACTAGACGATGAGTGTTAACACTTTTACCAGAATGTTCTAATTGTGCGAATCGTTGGCACGTGTTAGATGCGTAGGCCGTAAGTGAGGACCCAAACTCTACAAGGAAGTCAACATGTTTAATATGAAGTTAATTGGTATGAAGATGTTTAAGTGTTTCAATTTAATCATTTGATTTCAAAACTTAACAAGTAATTTCCGGGCAGCCCGAACAGGACCCCATAAATTGTACAGGAAAGACCACGTTTTCACAACATCAATTAAAGTGATGGGGTAGGCCAATTTGCTACAATATACTAATGGTTGTTATATAATAGTATAAACAAGAAGAGTCTTTAAAACTAAATCGGCATGGAAATTAATATTCAGATGGTATGCATTAAAAAAAAACATAGGGTGAAAATAATCGGTAACGTGATATCTCGGACTCAATTATATACTTTATACAAATACAGGTTCACATAATATATTACAATGACGACGAATTCCTTGATACGACGCTTGTCGCGATATGTAGCAAGTTGATTCAAACACTGTTATGTTTGTTTCTACCACAAGGGCGTGGTTTTTAAATACTTTGTAGATCACTTAACTATATTTTATATCAAGAACTTAACTGTATTAATAAAAGAAGCTAATGTTATTTGATATTTAAATGTATATAAAACATATGATCCCCGTTGTTAGGCCTGTTTTGATCCTAGGGATATATTTTGCAAATATGTGTTTGAAGAAAATGATATTTAAAATGTTACACACAATATATTATACCAATGGACCTTGTGGTTTTGGAAGAGACGATTATTTTAGTTATTTTGCTGGATAGTTCTATATAAACCTTGAGACCCACGTGGCGTGGCCAGTTTTTACCCCAGGAGCAATTGAAATATTTGATATTTTTTGTAGTTAACTACTTTACGAGGTTACACACCATACATACTACTTCGGTACCTTGAGGTTTTAGAGAAGCTATTCTGTTCATAGTGTCATGACGTTATTGAAATTATTTTATTGTTATTTTATTGTTATAATTCGCGCATTAGTGCATTTACGCATGTATGTGTTACATACGTAGCAGCACAACGTTACAACACTATTTTAACCCTTTGCATGCTGGAAAATTTGTCGTCTACTAAAAAATCGTCTGCAGAATTTCTAAAATCAGCAATTTCTTCGATTTTTTTTTCAAAGAATACTATCAGAATAGCAAAAAGTTTGGATCCTGATGAGACGCCACGTTTTGTGGCGTCTCATCTGGATCCAAACTGTTTGCAAAGGCCTTCAGAATTCGGTTCCAGCACTGAAAGAGTTAGAATGGTCCAATAACTATTTCATTGGATCCGAGTCGATTAGAACTTAAACTACGAGTTGTAATTTCTGAAACCAATAAGATCGTTAATGTAAGCTCAAACTATGTTGCTATTTGATTGTCCTTAGAACAGTACAGAATGTTACCACTTTATTGTGTTAACTTGTCAAAAATAGATAAACTACTGCGGACAGGCAATTGTTAGCTTATTGTGCTAAGATTGTTCTGTCGGCCTTGTCATGTTGTTCTGATGCCGCGGTTAAATAAACAAAACAAAATAGGTATTTCATTCTATGAACGCACATTACATTATGAATATATAATAAAATGTATTGCAATTCGGGCATTTTCATTTCTCAATTATTGCATTTGCTATTGATATCGGATAGTCCGGGCACTTGTTACTAACAACATTTGTAGAACGCTTGGTTAAGTTGTTATGTGACCACATTGTTCATATGCTAAACAGGTGTCCATTGGTTTGATATAAGTGTATTACATGTAAACAGAAAGCATTCTGGTTCTGATTGCACAACTGTTGTGAAGAAAGTAAATGTACTCTGGTCGAGTGACATTTAAGATTGCTGAGGATAATCTAGTTTCAGTTAATATGTTCATCTATCACGAGGCAGTCTTCCGGTTTCTGTAGTCCTTGTTGGAAGGACACGCGCTTCGCTGTGTTGTGTTAACATGGTTGCAGTTATATACCGATTAAATACGATTCACAAGTAAAAAAAATAATTTTGACAGAAATTAAAACTATTAACTATTTCTTGTTGAAGATAGACCATCCGTCATACGTCTCCATATTTGAGTCGTGTTCTGAGAAAACTGGACATAATGCATGTGCGTAAAGTGTCATCCCAGATTAGCCTGTGCAGTCCGCATAGGCTTATCAGGGACGACACTTTCCAATTTTATGACATTTTTCGTTTAAATGAAGTCTCTACTTAGCAAAAATCCAATTAAGGCGGAAAGTGTCGTCCCTGATTAGCCTATGCGAACTGCACATGCATTATGCCCAGTTTTTTCAGAACGCGACACATTTAAGTAATTCACACTATGATGAATAATTTTAAATTGTATATCGGCCATTACAATTATTACGGATTAAAATAACAATATGCATGTGCTTGCGAAAAGATACAGTGATGATAATCAAACCGAACATAAAGTGTAATAATACCAAAATACATGCATTATGTTCTGTCGTATCACCAGGATGTCGGTGTATGTTTATTTTTACAAACTTATTATTTTCAACAACATTATAAGTAAGAGATATATATTGACAGTGAATACATGGAACCAAATCTTAAACTGCATCTACAAGTGCAAACATGAAATAAGTCTCTTAAAATATTAAATATTTACAATAGTGCTGTATGTCCTATCAAACTCTACACATTCGCACACAATAAAGCATGTTAAAGATAATTGGAAATTGTGACATATAATAAAATATACATGTTTATAAAATATATGGTGCAGACAACTATAGACGGAATATTCAATTAAAATGAATTCAAACAGTGACTGAATAGACATTTATGGTTACAACGAACATGTTATATGTATTATTTACAACAGCAACTGACTGTTCAACACAGCTCGACTGGTTATCATGGGAGGCAACTCGTGTCCAATTTGACATACACTGGAACATATTGAACTTTTAAACTATTCGAATTACACGAGTAAAGTCACTCAAATATTGTCGCACTGTAAGATCATTATTCCTTTTTCAAAATGAAATAGTCATGTTGCGACTCGCACTTTGTTTCTTCGTTACCAGAAGGATTCTTTTTTAGCACAAAATAAGCAGTGTTATCAGTGTTATCCGCCATGTCAGGCGTGATCTCTGAACACACCTTGTGTGGATTCAACTTAAAGTAATTGTGGTTAGTTAACTCGTCACCATTATCTCAAAGTTCTGTTTGTCCAATCGAATTGTTTTCGCCATTCCCCGGCCCATCAAGTTGACGGTAAGTGGTGTTTGCACGGCTGTCATTTAGCGCTTGATAATCAGCAGTGGGACCTTTGGTAACAGACGCCTGAACACCGTCTTCAGAGATTACGTTGTTCACTGGCGATATTATTTGTCTTCTATCAGTCAGTGGTATTTCTGTCTGAATGCCGGTGTAGATGTGCGAGTCCCGATGATCATGAACTGACAAATTACTCTCGTATTCTAAATTGGGACTCGTTTGCGGTGCGGATCGTACCGTCATATCCTAAAATATGCGTTTGCATTTATGCAGATATATATACATCGAGGACTGGACACACCTATAGACGGCACATCTGTCATGCTTTTAACTGATTGGCAGATGGTAGTTATAATTAGTATCATTATTATTATTAAACACGGGTACTTATATTAGACTGAGTAATTTAATGTTTTAAACTAACTAACTTTCTTTAGTTTCAGTAACTTCCGAGTGCTCAAAACTGATGTAGCTTTCCTAAATAAAGAGTAAAACATAATGTATTTTATTAAGACACTCAACATGTCAGAAAAGTGCCACCGTATGTTACAAAGAGTTACACAATTTCCAAACACGCTATTCCCATGAAGGATATAGTTTTAGGATATTACAGAGGCAAAGATTCTTCATGAATGGAGGAAAATAAAAGTCTATCTATCTATCTATCTATCTATATACTTCGTTGGAACAAGATAACGATCTCGTGTGAACATATAGGTCGTAGGAACAAGTTACTACGCCGTGGTAGCTAGCATTTCTAACATGTAATATGATGAAGTAACTCATAGTCACTAGATAACTTACTTATTATTATTACATAGCAAATCGTGGGAATCAGATAAGTAAGTTTGGGTAACGAGATAACTTGCCAAAACTAGCCGAATGCTTGTTGTTTTACGCATGCTCCAAGATGGTTGATACAATGGAGACTTACATGATATAAATAGGACAGATTTGCGCTTAAATGCTTTTCAAAACGCTTGAAGAGACTGTAAACCACGAATGACGAAAAAAGAAAAGTTCTAAAATACCGGATTTTTTACAGTTATTAGTTTATATTGATAGAAATATAACGACTGGTATATTAAAATACTTAAAAAGTTCATATTTTCAGTATATTCGGTAATAAAATTTTGCGATGTGAAATCGGAAGTTCATCGCGAAAATAGGTGACATAACGATATACACACTATAAATAACAGCAGCAGATTGATCATTTGATATATAAAATATATACAATTCACTACGCATGCACAATTTGCATTCCTGGGTTTACCACGTGACGATGATGAACAATCGACTTGCGTTTTTTATAGTTATGAAAACTGGTAGTTACCTAGTATGCATACCCAGTAAAAATAAATAAACACAAAAATTAAGCAAAAATGAAAAAACTACTGTTTTCAAGTAATGTTATATACCAGTCGTGATATTTTAATCAATATAAACTAAAAATTGTAAAAAAAATACGGTATTTTAGAACTTTTCTTTTTTCGTCATTCGTGATTTACAGTCCTTTTAAATTCTGATTGGTTGATTATATTGTTACCACGTGTACGTTAGCTCGTTACCACGAGTAAGTAATGTATTTACTTCGACTTAGCTAGCTAAATGAAAGCATGTGCATGTCTTATCTGTACCAAAGGAAAAGAACGCCCGCTTTATTTCATAATTTAAGTTCAGAAAAAACACACGCTGTTTTTACACATTGGTTACACGACGAGATATATTACACAGTATTGAGTGATAACCCTTGCACTGGGTTCAAATATTCTCAAAAATTGTTATAATTAATAGGTCACTTATTAAATACCTCGAATCATACTATTAAAATAATTATTGTGAAAAAGATAGAAAGATTAAATGGTGGCTTGTGTTAAAAGGTTTAATTCTTTAAAAACAATACTGATTTTACGGCATACCTGTTCAGTGTCGGTACACATACACAGAGCAAGCAGGTTATTACGACTCCGATCGCCATTCCAACGAACAGCAGTCCAATAGCCAAACCAAGAGAGACGCCAGCTAGGCCTACAGTGTCACATGACGTTCTGTTCGCTTGAACACTGCAATTTTTAGCTTCAGGAGTGGTAAGCATAGTTGTAGTTCTTGCAGAATTGTTTGTGTCACCATCTGTTGTTGCTATGTCAAATAGTTTTCAATAAAGCATTTATTGATGACGTCATTATTAAAATAAAGATATTATACAAATTATAGCAATGCTCTTTGTGATAGCAAATATTACCTTTGGCCCAAAAACGAAAGAGAAACACATATGCATTCAATTATTGTTAACATGCGGTACCAAAGTTCGATGTAAAAAGTAAATACCAATTATAATATTGTGGTTCATTGTAGTTGGAAGGAATGTTGTAGGCACACAGCATTGATCCGGAGACTATATAATTATATAATATGCAAATGAAAATCCAGGACAGTTGCAGCAAACTTCAAGTGTCTGCATAATAACGTACGAGCGTAACGTAACGTAATAACGTATACATATGAGCATATCTCAGGGAATATGGGTTAAATGATTGTGCGTAAAGTGTCGTCCCATAATAACCTGCGCAGTCCGCACAGGCAAATCTGGGAGGACACTTTCCGCTGTTATGGATTTTTTATGAAAGAAAGTTTTTTTCTAAACGAAAATCCAGTCTAGGCGGAAAGTGTCGTCTCTGATTTGCCTATGCGGGCTTGACAAGCTAACCTGGGGCGATGCTTTAGTGTATGTATTAAGTCTGGTTTTCCTAGAGCGCGGCTCATATATTTATGGGGAAAAACATAAGTGTTTTTTATAAATGTGAACATTGAATTAAAAAAGGTGGATTTCGCGAAACTAATTTGTTTTTCTATTTTATGAGTATTTACTTCCTTAAAAAGAATGTTGTTCGCACAATTAAAAAAAAAAGAATGCGTGTACTTTAATACCGGTGTAACGGACATAAAGCAGATAACATTAATTTCCATATGTTTGCGATTATCGTCATACATACTTGTAGGCTGCATTCAGAGACCAAAATCTCTTGAGTATTGTCTGAAATATAAATATTCTAAATTAAAGAACAATAACTTCAGAGAAAATTACAAAGAGTCTCAAAAAGACGAACGATTTGTTAACAAAGTTAATATGTAGTACTGAATTATCTTACTATTTAGAGATCATATGTCCATTTAAATTTCATTAGCTCTTTAAATGTTTCAAAGTATCATAATAAATATAGTTGCTATTTTATCACAATACACAACTCATACTTATGTCATTTGACCAACAAAACCATAGGCATGTCATCTCTGTTGAATTGAGCATTCGCTTGGTGCAAATTGTGGGTTGATTACTTTCCACGCAGACGTGCACTCTTCAATAAGCATTGAAATGTTACATATATATATTTGCCATTTTGATTACATAAACAACAATGCTTGTCTATTTAAAAAGCAATCAAACGAATAAAAAGAGTATACGTAGACTACTTAAAATTTCATAAATTGCAAAATAATTATTTTTCGAGGTTTCTACATATTAAAATGAAATTAGTATCATTTAAATAAAATACAGTTTCAAATTTGAACCGAAAAAGGTGTTACTTGTCGGATTTTGCAGTCTGAAACATCAGGACCACTGAAACATAATCTCATCTCTGTTAATTGTATTTAAAATCCGATAAAGGCCAAGTAGGTCCGTATTAATCGTAACTTGCAAACGTCATGAATCCGATATTAATTAACTAAAGCATACAAAGCCTTTAATACATTTAAGCAATCTACGACATGGTTTAATATGCATAGCCATTACAATTTGCTAATATAAACATCCCTTACACAGATATATCATGTATCATGTATAATATATCAAATATCATATATAATATATCATATATCATATATATATATATTATATATATATTATATTATATATATTATATTATAAATATAATGTTATATATTATATACTATATAGTATATAGTATACATTATATAGAATATATTATATATTAATAACAATACTTATCTAGCAGTTTATCGAACAGACGCATTTTTTTTACGTTGATAGAAGTATGGACATTACTCGGGGTGTATGGTAATTACTCGGGGTGTATGGAAAATACACCATGGGCACGTGACCCCTCTAAGCCAATCGGATGAGGTCATTTTTGTAGGAGGTGAGATATTACGATATACTATATCAAAAACCGCTGTACACCACACATTCAACCAAAATATGACAAATATGCGTTTTCAGAATTGTTAGTAAGGAAACAAAAACACGTAATAAAACAAGATATGTCCCAACCATCGCGTTCGATTATTCTTTCGCTTCGATAGTAAACTATACATTTTCTGTCAGTCACCTGATATAATGACAGTGAAGAAATATTTGATGTTATACCTGTATATCTGCAATAGTTGCATAGTTCGTTATATGCAAAATAAAACCTGAAAATACAGGTTACTACAATCAACGCGGCATGCAAAAAAACTAAAACTAGATTTGTATTGTATTACTATTTTTTTTATTCAAAAAAATAACTATGCAATCAGAGGTTAGGTCTGCATATAAGCTACATTCAAACGAATGTCAACGCAAAACCTCAATCAAAACTCAAGTTAATGAGAAAAATCTGTTTTCCTTTTTTTACAAACAGTTTACTTTACGTTCACCTGACTGGCCTCAAAAGACTTCATAAGCTGCATCTGTAAACTATAGTATGATTAGCAAAAACAACGCCTATCCTAAATTATGAAAGTACATATGGAAATATATTTCATTTAAGCGTTAACCCGAATTTCAAAAAGGTACAAAAACGGTATAAATCTGCTAAAGTGCAGGTCAGTGTTATCAGTTCTGGTCTAGGACCTCACATGATGATCCCAAAGACATGTGTAAAAATTCAATTGCAAATATGCAGTAGTTGTTTGTTTGTATATGTTGCACGCAAACATTAATCTAAATTGTATCTTACGATCACATCTTTACAGGACTTTAAGTACAAAAGGTGACATAAAATGCTGGTCAAAGTCTGGTCACAGTGATAGGTCTTGGTGAGTTAATGTTCATATGACCACGAACACATATGTAAAGTTTTCTTTCAATATATGAAGTAGATATAGAGAAATGGAATTGTTGCACACAAACGTTAATTAGAACAAGAATACACTGTGAAATAATTCTGCAATATTGCAGGTCAGAGTTATGGAACTTGGTCAGTTGCCTCTCACAATGACCTAAAACACATTTGTGAAGTTACCAATAAATACCTGTAGTAGAAACGGCAATATGGAATTGTTGCATGTTAACCTTAACCATAGTATCACGCAGACGACGACAAATTGTAAAAGCTTATGTTTGTTTTAACAGTGACTGTGTATAAATTTATGGTAATAAAATGTTACAGCGCGTTTTTACAATAGTAACTGTTGAGCAAAAACCGACTGGGAATGATGATTTAAAACAAGCGTCATACATTACGTCTTATGGTTAAGGATGAAGTTTTTACTAAACATTTAAAGCGACTGATCACAGTCACTAATTTTGTCTTCACTGTTTTGTTTATATAGAGTTTTTGGTATTACATTATTATTAAGCGTCTACATTTCGTTATATAACATCTGTGTGTGATCCATTATGCAACGACAATTCTTCCGTCAGATCATGTTGACTTTGCTTAATGAAATAGTCGTGTTGCGTCTCGGACTTCGGTTCTTCACCACAATAAGGATCCTTTGCCAGCAGCGCTGTTTATCATGGAAGGCGTGTCACCTTTTGACACCTTGTGTGAATCCAATATATTGAAAGTGTTGTTAGTCGCCTCATCACTCTCGTCTCCGATTTCTGTTAGTACACCAGTAAACGCATTGTTGACGCCATTCTCTCGCCAATCAAGTTAAAAATATTTATCGTCTACATGGCTGTCATTTAGCGCTTGATTCTGTGGTGTACCTCTCCCTAAGGTGGTACTGTAGATTGTGTATTTATCCGTCGTAATTATTGCATGCGTCAGAATTGCACTTACACTAATTTCAAGAACACAGTTGCGATATTTAAAAAACGATATTTTATCATTTCATATAGACCAGTTCTTAAATAATCAAAGAAATCATGATTCAGCTGTATCATTCTTTAAATGACACCGATACAATTCTCTAGATTGCTTAATAAATAGCTATTTTTGGAAGACGGAATTACAACAAGTACGACCATCTGCGTTGTTGTGCACTGAACACATGTCAATAAATCACCATGATTTGTTTTCGAGAGTGTAGCATTGCACATCTCAATTATTCAGTATTTAGTCACCTTTACGTGAGGCTCCTGAATGACATCGACTTTCGAAGCGTTAATCTGTATTTTAACTAGAATCTGCACCTACCTCTATTGTTAACCAGTGATCATAGTTTTATAACTGGCCTGTAACTCTAAATTTGAAAACATAAATGTATAGCAATCATGTAAACATCCGACTAAGAGAAAATGGACGAACAAAACGTGATCTTTTTAATTAAAATCAATATGATCTGAATTTGTTTCATATTATGTTGCGCATATTAAACTTATTATCGGCGTTAATTCATATACATGTCATTATAATTTATAACTGTATTTAATTAAAACGTTAGACCGATTTCAAATGTAGTTCAATGTCAAAAACAACAACATCAATTATTGTTGTTGTCCTTTTTTTCAGTGTGAAAGATTTCAATTTAGTCCATTTGAAATCAATTATATTGTTCTTATACATACATGTCCTAGTTTTTACTACTTGTGAAGCTCAGTTTTATTAGAATCTATTTTCTGCTGTGTACACGAAGAGAACAAATGAATTAATTAATTATTTATAAGTATTAAAGTTAATTATCTTCACATGTCTATCATTATATCAGATGAAGTTCGAGAAGAACAACAGCCTGGCGTGGCAAAAGCTAACGTTTGATGACCTTGTAGACTAACTGATCAGTGCTAAAGCCTATGATGGAAATGAGATGAAGCCATTCCGAGCATTTAACGCGTTCAACTATGTGCATAATTGATAGATGGGAGACATCTGGTCCATAATACTTGAAGATGTTTGATTTCTCCGAGTCAGCCCATGTGTGGGTCGCAAAGACCATAAAGCTTGAGTAGCTGTTTCGAGTCCGTCAAAACAGTTGTCCAGCAGGGAGCGCCAAGTCATGCAGCCACATATCTGCAATTATCTATGCAGTTACTGTAATATGGTCACACGGTGTTGGCGGAACAAAGAAGCTGCTTAAGTTCTCTGAAATAAAAGGCTGTTAGACATGGCATTCAACAGCCAACGCCAGTTCCAGTTGCAGATAGGGACAGATTCTAGTATCAGAGAATGGAGCCTCCTTCAATTTAAACAAACACATGATATATGATAAATTATATAGATCCCTATATTGAATACATACCGGTACATTATATACAACATAGACAAAATATGATTAGTTAAAATGTGCATGTATATACAAAAAGCTATATGTTATCATGCTGCAGATATTATTATTAACAAGTCAAAATCAAGACAGTGTCAGTTTGTATAACTTTCAATATGATTCATTCACTGTTTTCAACAGTACAACACATTCATCATAAGTTCACAGGGCTAGAACTTCAGTCTATGATAACACCGTTGATCAATTCACCTTTTTGGTTACACAATTCAGCAACCACACGTACTGTTCTGTCAGCATTTCTTAGCGACTTAATATTAAATTAAGTCGACACTAGTCTTCTGATACCATCCTCATGATTGCTCGTTCGACATGAATCCACCGTTCTGCATTCCTTCTGGAGTCAATCGTCTCCTCATCTGTCAACTGCCATCGTCATGATTTTGACAATGTTCTTTTAAATGTTGCACGTGGTTACCACATAATAGATTTATACAAATATTCGGACATAATGTCAATTCACAAATAATAAACATAATTTATATGTTGATTTGACACTCTTAATCGTCTGGCAATGTCTTCGAGTGTAAGTTAAAGTCTGGATCGCTGCAACACTGACAGGATCTGACTTTCGTCATTTCTTTCCTGTTTATTGACTTCAACCACTGTAAATGATTTCCCCGACCCCTACTGATGGCAGGCAATCAAACTTGAACGGTTTTAAGCAAGGACAGCTCTTTGCAAATAAACTGTTATGCGGTAGACCTGGTCCATTTTCTCTTTCATACAATTTCTTCAGAATGTTCATCCAATTGAAATAACACATGGCCTTCCACCACATCGCTTACACGTCCATTTGGCACCTTTTCCCACAACGATTGCTTATTATTGGATTCTCCTTTGTTTCACGTCACTTCGTTAATGGCGGTCGCATATCTAGTATCTACCACGGGAGATAATTCGTACGGCTTTCAAAAATAGAATCGTCTATCTAATTGTATGTCACATATGACTGATATAAGTGATGTATACATTTATAAACAGCGACAGTCTGAAACAAGTGGGCGAAACGGAAATCCTTTTCCCGAACTTGAATATTGTTTTTACGTCAACATTTGTGTTTAGGTACACACGCTAATAAAGGTTTCGCCTAAATGGTTACACATACGATTAGATAAATTCTTAAATATCAGAAGTTATATACAGCACAGTTTGATTGTTTTCTTATAACGCCAAGAAAATTGCATATAAGGTATTATCAGATACATACACTTTTATCAGAGGTTAAAACTATTTTAAATATTAAATACCTCCGTGTACATTTGAATCCATGTATTTTAAAAACATACGATTTCATCACTTCACTAGAAATTGACAGTATGTTCAGTAATAAATGAAAGTTGGGTAATCATATACCGAAAGTGCTGGTTCTCATGGTTCATAAACCTAAATAAACATAAACACAGCCTTCTGTAATTAAACAAAAAGTACCTTCAGTTGAATTTGTTAATTTATAATAGGAAAATTTTGATATAAAACTACACTCGAACAATCATGTTTTTATAAAATGTATTTGACGTTGCGTTTGTGAACTTTGATTTTGAACTTTTGTGTGATTGTTTTCCTGATTGATTCCCATAAATTGGTCAAGAGGATTACACTCGTGTGTCTCACCATTTGTTTTTTCTCAACTGAAGTACAAGGCAAATGTGAAACGGTTATTGTTTACATTCTAAAACGAATGTCTAGCCATTAGTTGCCTCGGAATGTGGAACATCCAATAGACCTCTAGAACTTTTGGAATTGCCGTAATTCTTCTCCAAAACAAAGTACGCACTACTGTCACCGTCTTCTTGTTCCCGGGACTCCATATCGGATACGGAAGTACTGCCATGTTCTAATTTAAAATAATTCCGATCGGCAGTGGCGGAAATTTGCGCAGAAACGGTAATCTCTGCTCTTTCTTGATTTTGGGTGTTAGAACTATAACCAGAAAGTTGTAACGGTCCTACGTTGAAAGCAGCTCTCTCCATCGTTCGTTCGTTAAGAGACTGATAAGTTGGCTCTTCATATGGGCTCGAAGATTCAATTATCTCATAAGCTACTACGTTGTATTCTAGCGATTGAATGGCTTGCAAAGATTGCGCGGGATTCTTCGAGTTTGCATGTCCTAGTGCAATTGGTCCGTGACTAGCCGACGGAATGTCCAATTGTATTACGTTGTACATGTTAGAATCACGCGAATCGTTGGCATTCCTTAGAGCAGTATGTCGTACTTGAGGATCTAAACCCTGGAACGAAGTCGATTTTATGTAGGAAGATTATACATAAGTGTGTAAGTACTTTCAAGTTGGTTTCAAATCTTATCAAGCAATTTAAGTTTTTTTAGGGCTGCAGTCTTAATCAGGATACGTATGATTAAAGTGATGACACTTAAGAAAGTTGCGAACAAGTTGGCACGTGGATAAATGAAACAAAATATCACCCTTCATTTCGACTAAGCACAACACGACCTTTCGTTGGACGTTAACGTAAATTATATAAAACAACTTCCTACGAAGAAATCCCGAGTCAAATCCATTACATCGCGTAACGTTCTCCGCAATAGGGAGCATATAACGCAACAAGAATGTTGTGTGTGTGTTTGTTTCGCAGTAAAAGTAAAGAATATTTTACTATTAAATAACCTAGTTAGCGAATGATGGCGTCTTGCTAATACTTACCATTGTTTCTTGTTTTCCATCACCTCGGGATGTCCTGTTGCGCATTATGATAGTTGTTGCTTTTCTGTATGTTTTGAACACAAACAATATGTTGTACAAAACACTAATCTTCAATACTTCTAAAAAAAAGAACTCGTTATTTGTATCTGTAAATGTATAATGTGTGCCCTTGCTATAATCAGCATCAATCATGGACATAAATCCAGAATAAGTTATAACTTCAAAATATGTTGGTCATTCCCGTGCAATGTAGGGATATATAAACACAGTAAGCCTGTATTGCACCCATTGCGAGCCCAAGGCAGAATAAGCCGACAGCAACGCCTTTATGAATATGTGCAATTGTTAAGAGATGTTTAAATAGCCCAGGCCTCTTTGACATTGACCTTTGACCTGTTCAATTCCAAAGTAAATGACGTCTTATTTCATCCTGAATTACCAGCATAGCAATTTTGATTATCGTATTTCAAAGCGTACTTGTTGTATGTGGTTACATGTTTCATATTGCAAGCCCTTGTGACATTGACATTAGAAAATCAAAAGGCGTCGTTATTTCCTCAAAAATATCATTTCCACCACTTTAAATAATCGTGAGTCAAAAGGTTCTCTATGTATTATGCGGACATGAATTTCATGTTTCGACCACATCTGAACTTGACCTCTAGCCTTCTGACCTCAAATCAACAGGTACATCTTTCTCCTTTCAAGCAGCCATTGTACCACGTTGCCAAATTCCAAGTCAAAGCGTTGTCAAAATTGTACGGAAACGAATTTAATGTCATTCACACTTATCACCTTCGCCTCTTGATCTCAAAATTGATCAATGTTTTCATTTTCTTTTGAGTAACCACGGTACCAATTTACATGAGTATAGACCAAAGCTTCTTTTGATATCGCCTGGAGCAAATGGTCAACAGACCGGTTTACCGAGCGACGGACACATGAAAAGCAAAACAAAATTATGATTGAAATGAACATTATTACATAAAATTAAACTCCCTAGAAAAATAAGGTGTTCATGACCTACTTGTTCAGTGTCGGGACACATACACAGAGCAAGCTGGTAACTATGACTCCGATAACAATTCCAACAAGCAGCAGTCCAATAGCTAAGCCAAGAGAGTCGTCGCCAGATTTACCTGAAGTGAGACCGCCGGCTGTTTTCGGCTGAAATTGAGGTCAACATTCCATGCACTTTTTTTAAAGTAAGTATCGCGACACTTATATCAAGTAAAGGATATTCTTACTATTGTACTTCATGAGTACTTATATGAATACAAAGCTTCTGTATTATACTCTGTTTTTTTGATAAAAAGAAATATTGCCTTCCGGCGCTACTGTAGTTTCCTCTATTATATGTTGTCGCCCTGTCGTCGATGTTTCACATGTGTTAACAAACTAAATTTAAAATTTATAATCTATTAGTTCTCAGTGAATACAAAACAAGATGGCTCTTAAGAGTTCACGGACACCAATTGTTATAGACCTGACTTTAACCACACTTGGCCCAGATTCAAACATGTGCTTCATATTTTCAAGATAGCAATTCTTACAAAGTTTCAACAAAGACTAAAATAAATTATAAGTAAGACCCTAGAGTGGTATTAAGTTTTTTTAAGATTTGAAATGGTAACATTGTTTTAGACGCATCTGACCCATATTCAAACTTGCACTAGATATTGTCAAGATAAACAATCTGCCAAAGTTTCATTAGACTTTAAAGTAAAGGATGATCTTACTACTTGACTAGATAAGTGCTTATATGAATAAAAAGCATCAGTATCTTACTCTGATTTTGATAAAAAAGAATTACAACCTACCGGCGCAACTGTAGTAATATTGTGTCGCCTTGTCGTCGATGGTTCATATGTTCCAAAGCACTAAATTTAAAATGAATTCTCATTTTTGTTCTCAGTGAATAAAAACAAGAGGGCCAGGATGGCTGTTACTCGCTCACCTGAGTTCACGTACACCAATTGCTGAAGACTAGACCAGGTGTACTTTGTTTTACCACACTTGACCTTGACTCAACCATAATCTTCATATTTTCAACATAAACATTCTCACAATGTTACAACAAAGACTTAAATAAACAATAATGTGACCATAGAGTGGTAACCAGTTTTTTTAAGATTTGAAATGGTTACATTGTTTTAGACGCGTTTGATCCACATTCAAACTCTGTATATTTTCAAGATAAACATTCTGCCCAAGTTTCATTAAGCTTGAGTCAAAAATGTTGCCCCTAACGTGGTATTTGTTTTTCTTAAAGATTTGACATGGTAATCTATTTCTAGACGCACGTGAATCAGATTTGAACTTGACCTTATTATTGTCAAGATAAACATTCTGACGAAGTTTCATGAAGATTGAGCATTAAATATGGTTTCTAAAATGCTAACAAGTTTTTTCTAGGATTTGACCTGGTGACCTAGTTTTGTATGCACGTGAACCAGATACAAATACAGACTAGATATTGCCATTATTAACTATCTGGACGAGCGTGACCCAGATTCGAACTCCTAGAAAATTTCACGATAAACATTCTGACCAAGTTTCATCCAGATCGAGTTATAAATGTATTTTATAGAGTGTTAACAAAGTTGTTCTAATATTTGAGCTGTTAACCTTGTTTTTCAACGTACGTGACCCATAATCGTACTTGTCCTAGATATTTTCAAGATAAACATTTGAACAATTTTCAAAAAAGATTCAGTTATAAATGTGGCCTCTACACTGGTAGTAGTTTTGTCTAAGATTTGACCTGTTTACATAGTTTTCGCACGCTTTTGACCCATATTTGAAATTGGCATAGATATAGTTTTAATTGATTTTCTAACCAAGTTTCATTAAGATTGGGTCGTTAACGTGGCCTCTACAGTTAAAACCCGGTTTTTCTAAGTTTTTACCTGGTAACTTAGTTCGTGGACGGACGTGAACCAGATTCAACCTTTGCAGAAAATGTCAAGATAAACATTCTGACAAAGCTTAATCAAGATCGGGTCGTTATATGACATCTTGAGTGGTAACAAAGATTGTGTTACACTTGACACGTGGACCTAGTGTTTAGACGTAAGTGACCCTGATTCGAACTAGGTCTAAGTTACGTTATTATAAAAATTCTAACAAAGTTTCATTAATATGGAGTCATAAATTCGACATAAATTGGGAGTACACGGTTTTTAGATAGTGTCGATCTAAACATTCTGAAGTGTAATCAAGGTTGAGTCACAAAGAAGGCCTCTGTAGTGGTAAAATGATTTTCTAATGTAACACCTTGTGCGCTTATTTTTTAAGCACATGACCCAGATTAATACTCGGCCTACATATCAAGATAAACATTTTTACCTTTAGTTTCATAAAGATGTAATCATATTTGGTTTTTTGTTGTTTTTTTTATCAGATTTGACCTGGTGACCAAATGTTTATCCAAATTCGAGCTCGGCCTAGAAAATGTAAAGATGAACATTCTGACCAAGGTTTATCATAATGGAGTCATAAATTGATCATCTAAAGTAGTATCAAAGTTTTTCTTACTTTTGACCTGGTTGCCTAGTTTTTGGACGCATTTTACCCAGATATTTACTAGGTCTCGATTTCGTCAAGATAAACATTCCAACCAAGTTTCATGATGAGTGTGACATTAATGTGATCATAAGAGAGTACCACTCGTAAGAAGCTTTTATAAGATTTGACCTGGTGATCTAGTTTTTGGACGCACGAGATTCACATAACGAATTCGTTCTATTCATTTTCATTTTGACCAAGTTTCATTAAGATTGATCCACAAATGTTACGTCTAGAGAGATAACAACCTGACCTCGGCCAAGATTGTTATATCAGATAAACATTTCGATAAAGTTTCAACCAGAGTTGATAAAAACATGTAGCCCGTTGAGTCGTTACGAGCTAAACGTTTACGGCGAACTTCGCGAAAAGGCCAACGCACACAGCACTCCGCACGACGACGGACGACTGACATAGGGTGTCCACAATAGCTCACCTTGAACACTTCATGCTCAGGTTTGCTAAAATAGATCATTGCAACTGATTTCATGAACTACAAGGTTTCTCTCGAAAAATTGTAATCATTTGTGTATAGCTCATACAAGTATTATAACTTAATGTTATTGTAAGTAAAATTAAGTTTAATTTGAAGAGAATTTGCTAAAGTGCCTGAACGTTTAAATAATTCAAGTAATTTTGAAAGGAGGAGACATTCGATGAAATAAGTTATTTAAATATTAACCTGTTTGCACCATCGTCCGATATCACAATTGCAAGCTAAAATAAAATAATAACAACTAAAATACATGTGTAAACAAATGCAGTTTTGAGCTTCCTACGCAGTCAGATGAATTCTTCCAATATATTGGATATGTTTTCAAGTAAATTTGAAAGATCTGTTAATGAATAAAAGATGGTATGGTTTAAAAACAATTCCTACCAGTCACATAGACATATCTTGTACCTGTCTTGAGATATATGAATTGTTATGCGAGTAATTGAATAATAAGTGTGACCTTAGCCTTTGATGTGATGAGTCGGGTCATACACGAGACACTCAGTCTCCTCGTAGTAGACATTTGTGGTAAGTTAGACTTTAATTACATAATGCATGAATAAATTAAAGATCAAACAAGCTGTTTATGGTCAGCTGTGATCTTTGAACTCTAAGTGTGACCGTTACCTCTGACGTAGGCAGAAAGGTTTAGCACACAACATGCCGTCCCTTCTTTGTGGTCATTTTAATAGAGCATGATACATGACAAAGTAACAGTCCAGATAGGCAGTTTATGGCAACTTGACTTTTGTTTTTTTAAATATGTGACCTTGACCTTTGTTACAACAAAATCCATCAATAACTGGCAAAGGTATGGATGGGACAGGAATTCTCAAGCTGTTATATGGCCAAATTTGATATGTGACCTCTAAGTTGGGCCTTAACATTTCAGATAGGGAAACGGTTATTAAATGTGACATTTTTTCTAATGATGGAGGATATGCGTGCTAAATTATTTGCATGTCAAAACATATTATATTGTTTACCACGTTATACAATTAAGGTTATTATGATATTAATTAGTAAAATCACGACAAGAATAATGTGATTTTATATTTACCGCAATTGACATGTGCTTATGATGCATAATACAGTGTTCAAATTTTAAAACAACGTATAATGTATAATATGTAATACAATACATATTGACCAAAATGTGCATATCAAGTATGTGCCATGTATAAAGGCACGCAAATCAAAATATAGTTATATTAAATGTTTACTTTCTAGTCACTACTCTTCATATGTTAAACTTAAACGAATAATTTAATGTTGGTATTTTACCTTTGCATTGGTCGCTCGTGTCTCTCGGTCTCTCCGAGTTTTTAAAACAATTAAATACACATCCTTTTTGATTGTCGAACCTGTCAGAAGTAATAGTAGAACAGACGGAAAAGAAAGTGTATTCTTATAACTTGAAAAAGTCCAGTTCATCGTTATGTATACGAAACTGACAATATATACGCAATAAGCGCATGCATACTAATGCGAATCTGACCAAAATAGTATAAAACAAGGTATTAAAAATGCACTAAGGCTATTATATTACTCAACGTTTGCATTCAACGCCTCAATTCTAATTTTAAAAGAATTTCTAAAATATATCAAGAACTTTAGTGTTAGATGTTGTTAACAAAAGTATACATGCATGCATACAAGGTCAGTNATGTTCGTTTGTTAAACAAATACATGAACACGTACTGTTTTACAAAAAATGAAAATACTGAATTTTCGTTTTACGAAATCACTAAAACGTGATAATATGCTCTGTTTATAATTACGTGTATTACAAAAACAATTGAAAAAGGCACAAATCTAAATCGCATTGTAGTGAAAATGAGGTTTACTTATGGTTTAACAATTTTAAATTATCCATAATTATAATTTGCGCTTAAGCTTGCGTATGCAGTTTTTATAGATGAAAACATATAAGATTCTGTTATCTCGCCTTAGCTCGATTTCGACAATAATTGATTATTGTTATATTTAAACAGGTAATCTTTTGCTAACTCGTCACAAAATAAGTTTTTTTTAAACGTCACAATTTTTAACAAAGCCGAGGTAGTCCAGTGCATTCCTTTCCGTGCTTAAATTGCATCAACATTTAAGTTCCACGCCGTTCAACTGAGTCGATGAGTTTTATGTCTATCATATATATTTATCAAGTTTGCAAACGTTATGCGGAAGAAAAATCTTTTGTACAAGGGGCGCCACTTACTCCTCTATCCATAGGCGGATCCAAGGGGGGCGGCGTACGCCCCCCCCCCTAAAATCGCCAAAGTAAAGTCAATTCATTTGATGTTTCACACTGAACTAGATCTAAATCCCCTATTGAAACTCATTTTTCTTCTTTTTCGTACACAACATTTCCCACTAATCGCAGACAATCGCTAAATGTTTTAACTTTAGACTATATCTGTCGCCAGATTTTTCAAGTCGAACTTTGCGATTCTGATGTATCCCTCTTTTTGCACATTGATTCTCTTTTCGCTGCATTTTATGTCAACAAAGATGGATGCGCCAACGCCAAAACGATCGTGTAGCTTACAGGGGGGCTTCGCCCCCGTGGACCCCCCGCCCTGTACCCACCAGGGGCCCTAGCGGCCCCCTGGACCCCCATCAAATCTTTCAATATCCCGCCCCCCTAACCAGAAATCCTGGATCCGCCGCCCCTGCTATCGATATCGATGTTTATCTATTATCAGATATATACACTATCGCCAACCTTATATTAATATATTATTATTTTCCGTATTAATTAACTAACAGGATCTGTCCCAATGCATCGCGCTCGAATATTCTTCCGCATTGGATAGTAAAATGTACATTTTCTGTCAGTATCCTGATATAATTACCGAAAATACATATTTGACGTTTAATACTTGCAGTAACTACAGAGCTTTATGTGTTGTTTTGTAGTTTAGTTGAATAATTCGCCGTTTTAATATATAATGTCTTAACTTTACCAAGATTGATTAATTACAACAAAAAACATGACCATGCCACAAAGTTTTGTTTCCAATATTTGACCCATAAATTCACTTATATTTAATTACCTTACTTTAAACATATTTTATTTCCAAAGAATGACATTGCACAAATATATACATTGGTCCATATATACATACATTACGGAAAAAGGGTTAGATCTGAAGTTCTTCAATGTTATCGGGGGTCCTTCCCTTGCGTTAGTTT
>VMBQ01008409.1:12113-40486 GCA_007657795.1 Dreissena rostriformis
TAAAAAAGAGCATTGTGTATCTTGTTAAATCTATGTTACCAGACCACATCTGGCGTTAAAACTTTGGATTTTGCTATGAGGAACACTGATTTTTTATGGGTTAACTTTATTTTATGAAATATTTTACGAAATATTTGTGATTTTAAGTGTTAATGGGACTTTAAACCTAAATCTCCTGTGCCCACTGTGCACAGAACGCATGCAAAGTTAAGTGTTGATGTGTACGGTACCAGTATATGTCCTTAATCCTAGCATTCCAATCAATGTCTGTCACCATGTGTTATACATATAGGATCTGACATGAGTTGTCATATCATACCATATTTTATTAAACGAGTTCAGGAATTTTGTTAGTAAGCGAGCCTTTGGCGAGGTATGATAATAATAAATAATAAAATATGGTATGATATGACAACGAGTGTCAGATCTTTTTTATCACATGCTTTTAAACCAAATAAAATACATCTTAATTGACCAATCAAATGCTGATAGATCTAAAAGTTATTTACAAAAAGTTAGTTACATTAATTATAATAGGAAGAAAAAAACTAGAAAACAAGTTTGTCTGCATCGTGATTCGAACCCGGAACCTCATATTGTAAAAGCGAATGCTCTTATTGTAAACGAGGGAGGCTTTTCGCGTTTTAGGAACCTTTTCTTTTTTATTTTGACCGAATTTTCGTAGATTAACGAAAATAGGCAACATTTTCGTCGTTTTGTTAAAATCTATTTTGCATTTTGTATCGATGATATTATATAAAAATTATTATTAAAAATAAATACATCTTTATAGTTGTTACGGCATGTTTTCCGAACGCGAACGGAACAAATACGAGCGGTAACGACTTCGTTGAAATTACCCGGACTTTATCGAGCTTATGCTGGGTTGAATACCTTAAATATACAGATTAGGTAAACGCCTGTTGCTCAACAATGATATTATGTTTTAATGCTGCAAACTTGCTAATTAAATGCGTTCCATATATGATGGTTTTGCTTAAACGTCTAAAGCAAGCCTTGTTCATTCGTGAACAAAGCGTTTGGCAATAAATATTCTAAATTTCCTTACTTGATTGCAAAAAGAACATAATGCACCAATTGTAATTTTCATTTTATTGAAAAGCGTATTTTTTCCAAGTATCTTATGGACTTTTCAGTATTGGAACCACTAAAAAGTTACAGAATTGGTTATAAAAATGGTATTTCAAATATGCAATTCCATTCTTTTTCTTTATGTCTTGACCGAAAATAAAGAAGGAAAGAGTATTCTGTAAAAAGGACCACGCCATTATTATTAAAATCTTTAATCATGTTTTGGCTTTTAAAAATAATTATAATATGATGCTATTTTATTCGGGATACAATTTTGGTCATTAATTTTATTATAATCATTTGTTATATATTGTTTTTGCTATTGCATTATGTTTTCAAGGCTTGAAAATATTTACATGGCTTTTCCACCTTGTAAAGCAACTGACATTTTGATCTCATTATACATCCTTTTAAATGTGTTCTATGTATATTATTAATTTCAGATTTCAAATTATCTACTTGTTAAATGTTTTAATCTTAGAAGTTTTTTTCCAACTCTTTAATTCTTTTTAATAATTTGCTTGCATAGTGTTTTTTACATATTTTTTTAAATCCATGTGAAATAGATTTGTCCCTTAGTTCTATAAGCAGCGTTTCTAAAAAAAGCTGGTCACTTATAGTAAACTGTAATTCACTGTCAGGAATTTCATTTATATTTTTATATTTGTAAATTGGAAGTGCGATTGAAGTTTAATATCGTCAATAGTTTTGTTTATTTCCTGCACATACATAATGTCAATAGAAAATTATTATGTTTCCAAAGACCTGATTTGTGCGAAAAATTGCTAATAGTTACGTGTGAAGTAATGATTGAGTGAAGACTTGGTTCAATATCAGTGAATTTAATGTGTTTCAAAACATCGAATGTGATTCAACACAGGTCGATTTTAGCCTGTTGTATCGGATTGGTTCTATGCTGGATATATATGTTTAGACCGGTTATGTTTCTGAAGGGATCTTCACGATTGTAGTAATTAACTAGAAATGGCGCGGCAGAGGCCGACGCGTATCCCCACACCGAATATTTGACCTACATGTGCCCCAGGGTTGGTAATGGGGCCATGCATAGTCGAGATTGACCNTACAAGCCTCATTTTCAAGTCTTTCAATAATTTCAAAGATATCAGTGAAAAGGAGGGTGATTCAGTATTTTGCCCTTATAAAGCAAGCAACATAGGCGGTATTCGCTAACATTAATGTCAATTGCAAGAAAATTATCATGCGTATCAGCAGAGTATGTACAAACAAACAACAACAAAGAAAACAAAAACAGAGGATGCAAAAAGATTTATCATTCAATATTAGTCATAATAGATCGAAAGGAATAAAGACACATTCGGATCAAAAAGTATAACCATAAAAGTTATAGTGCCTTTTATAAATATACATGTTGTTCTAATAGTAGAAACATTTGCCGTGTACAGCATTTTCCTTAGAAAACAAAATTGTAATTTGTATGTTTCTTAACAATGTGAAATGCAAAGTAACTTAATACACTTCTATACTGTATACCATTGATGAGGTATTTTACATTTCAGTATGATTTTCTTACATTACAACAGGGGTTATGTGAGCAGCATCTAATTGGAAAATATTGCCGACTGCTAAATTATGTAATTATTTCTATGTTTCAAAAACGGTGTTAAATTTAAAAAAAAAATGCGTCTATGGTGTATTCATCATAAGTTCAAACGCAAATAAAATAAGTGCTTAAGTAAAATAAACTATATACTGTAGCATTTTATGAAAAAATACATGTACATGTTTTCTAACTAGCCTGAACTATGTGTAAGTTAATTAAGAAAAACTTACCAAAACAATAAAATATACATGAACTATGTGTACAGTGAGATAAACAAAACTCACCAAAACAGTAAAAAATATACATGCACATGCATGTTGAACAACAGTGATCAGTATAAAACGAACATTTGATTTTTTGAACGTTATAGAAGTCTTAAAACACAAAATAATGGAAACAAACAATACACACTTACAATTGTTTTGTATAGCTCGACAGACCCGGCACTCATGAACATACATTTTATAAGTGACTGTTTCATCGTCAACCCAACATTCACTAAAAACAAACAAAAACATCAGATTTATAACACTCACTCGCGATCTCTTACACAGTATCATGTTTCATACACACTTTAAGGGTTAAAATATCGGATACCAAAGGGGTCGAAACTTTAACTTCTGCAGCAGCAGAAACAAATGCTGCTCGAGCAGCAAATTGCTACAGCAGAAAAAAAATACTGTTCGAGCAGCAATTTTTAAATTCTGCTGCAGCAGAAACAAATGCTGCTCGAGCAGCATTTAGATGATGCTCGAGCAGCATCTAGAAGTTAAAGTTTCGACCCCTTTCTAAAAATAAATGCTTCTCGAGCAGGATTTTTCTGCTGCAGCAGAAGTTGAAGTTTCGACCCCTTTGGTATCCCATATTTAAAGGGTATACATGTATGCTAATACGGTAGATGGAAGACCGGCCTGGATTTTTGACATTATTTAAAAGTGTCTTAATCCAGGGTATACGTAAGCTATCGCATTGGCCGTTCGAATGCGGTGACCCCAGATATAATCATTTGAACTTTTTAATACTGACTAATGTGCGCAAAAGTCTTGTACTGTATGTACACATGATTTTCGCAAATTAACGAACAAATAAATACAATTTTAAACGTGAAAGTCACGTGCAGAAAAAATACAAATAAAACAACGGTAGAATAAATAAAAATAAATAGAAGGAGATACACATGAAACAGGAAACAATGCAACGTGTATAAACCTTTAAGACACATAACAGGTGGCCGAGTGCATCTGTATGGGATCTATGTTGAAACGTGTTTGTGTTATTTAATTTAACATTATTTATTCAATAATTTATTCAATTGTCTTTCATTTTTCGTACGTAAAACCCATTTACATGAGCGTTTAATAAATAGGTTTATGCTGTGTGCTTTTTCTTCAAAGGTCGTTAATATGTTTCTGAACAGTCTCTATCTTACAAGATATTTCATAAGAACACTTTAAAATATCTCTTTATCTCTACGTTCAAAAGTGTACTTGAGCTATTGATTTATTTAGTCGTGCTTACGGAAAATTTGTGGATTTTAAATGAAAGAATACTGAAAAGGTAATTAAAGAAACACAGGTAAGATCCTAAAAAATGTGCTTGAATTATAGGCCCAATCTGTTTTCCGTTATGTCTGCAGTGAAATATGATTATATTATGTTTCAATGTAAATATGTCAGCAATTAAATATATATATATACATGTTAAAAACAGATAAAAACTATGTTTGTTACGTAAATATAATGACTTTGCCTCACATTTTATAGCTGGTAATTAAACATTTAAAACAATACAATGTTCAACAATGACAATTCAAATTACCAATCTACATACTGTCGCACATGTATATTTAATGTTGTAGTGTGTTTAAATTATTTAGCAATAGTAGAGTGATACATTTACATTTACAAGTAAAACATTCTTTAATTAAAGAAGGCATACATGAAACAAATATGTTTCATACATGTAAATTTATATGCAATGGCCATGCAAAATTAATTGTTTAATAGTTACATTAAATAATATAATATAACGCAACAAATAAAAATAATAAACTTGTATTGTCATGACAATAAATTAAAGGGACAGTTTCACAGTTTATCTTTGAGAATTGTTTTGTCAAATAACAATTAAGGCTGTTCTTATATACAAATATGATTTTGTTTGTGATGTATGTGCATGTTGTCAGCTTATTCCTTATTTCTTTTTTCCTTAGTTGGCATTTCGTTCATCCACTGGCGTAGGCGATGACTAAGTGTTTCGGCTGCAACTTCATATTTTTATTTTTTCTCGGGGCCTATATATATAACATAACGGTTATTGTTATATACATGTACATTTAACTTTAATTTGTCGAACTGTAAGCCGTGGCGACTTCGGTTAATATCTTTTTGCGTATTGTATCGACAGATTAATATTTATTTATTTGATGTTGTCGGCGCCTAAGTAACGAGTTTTAGTAAAATATGTTCCCATATATACATGTACACTTATTTAAGTAAAATCAAAAGCTACCGGCTTTGGGCGAACATCTGTCTTGCCTTCAGTAACAGTCATGCTTGTAGCATTGACATCGTCCCCTGCAGAGGTAGTAACACGAGAATAAACCACAGCTTCTGTCCCAATTTTACTAGGGTCTTCATTTGACGTGTGTGGCACAGAGGCAGCGATGCTGGCTGGTACAGCGTTCCTTCGAGAAACAGGTGATGTCTGTGCATAATCATCGGCTAAATGGGAAAATATAGACATGCATATTTAAGCATATGGACAGTCATGACACGAAGACGGAAATACAGTGTAAATAATTTGATTGAACATTGTTTCGCATGAAAGACTAAATATTAATTTCAAACACAGTAACATATCTTAATGTACACTAGTTAATATTTAATTCCGTAAGTTTTTTTTTATGGAAAAATAAGAATCAAATATTTATTATTAAATTTACAATCTTACTGTTCGCACTTTGCCCATCTGGAATCAATGCTTCTTTACGAGAACCTCTGGGACTGGGGCCGTCAATATCCAACTTCGGGGCTAAGAGTATTCTTCGAGAACGTCCTATTAAGTTAAAAGTATGCACTCACATGGTTTTATAAAAATGCTTTAAATTCTATCGTAATAGTTGTGATTATATATTTTACATAAGTCTCTTTCGTTCGCAGATTTTTTAGGTCACATTAGAAAAAACAAATAAAACTCTAATTCTTTTGGGTCAGAATTTCAACAAAAATGTTGAAAAATAAAACAGAAAATCCTTTTTTGTGTGACACATGCGAGGGACATGTACTGACAACGGAATTTTAGTGTAACACGTTCCTATTGAAACGACATGCTGAAATTATTTAGATTCTAACATGATATGACTTTGTTTTTGAATGTGTAATATACATGTTACTTTTCTCTACTAAAATTCGGGCCTTTTGTAACCTGTTTTAGTGAAACTTAAGCAAATTATAGTTTTGTTTCGTTGTAAAAATCAGTGTTGTGGTTCGACTGTTTACATTGCCTATATATATTGATATTTTTGGTATCAGTGGATAATATGAGGCGATATTATTGTTACACAGATAACATCAAACATTTTTGGAGGACCTAACCTCTTTCAAGTTCAATCCCAAGTGATTGATCACTTTTGTCTGTCCTTAGTCTGGAATCAGGGTCTGATTTAGTGCTTTGCTTTTGCCGACCACAGTTAGAAGTAACAACTTTTTCAAAATTATGCGTATAATTTATAACAGCCAGTCAAGGACAATGTCCATGTTACAGGCCTGGGCGATAAAATGTCAAAGTTGAACATAAAATCTCAAATTGACAGGTTGTTCAAATTAATTATGTATGCTGACAGTTGTTTGCATAAACTGATATGTTAAAATACGATAGAAATTATTAAACAAATAATAATGTTATATTTCTTTTATTTTTTAATTTGTTAGTTTGTTTTCAAAATTATTATTTTAATGATTTGCGTATGATCTGTGTATGCCATTGTTGATCTATTCAAACGCAAATAAAAGACTGAAAAAGTGACAACATAGTAATCATGGTTTTTACAATAATGATTATGATGAGAATCGGTCCGACCATACATTGTACTTTCTTTTCAGTGATGTCGTTTTCTATTGTGGTTTTCACATTTGAAAAGGATTCATGGAGCTTTCGTTCATGTTCCTGTTAAAAAGATAAAGAGTTGTGTTAACAATTATAAAGGAGACTCTGACGAATTATTTAGCAATTATAATAAACACGAAATTAATTAAATACGAATATATGTTTAGATCCCAGTTGTGTAGTTGATGTGATGTTAACCTTGTAACTAGCAGGTCCCAGCTTCTAACCAACACAATATCGCTATTAAGACCCTTTCAGAAACACACAATCCTGATAATGCATATAACGCGCACTCACTCAAATATGTATTTATACGCCTACAGTGAACAATGCTGTTGATTCTTAGTGAATATTAAAAAAAAGACTTAACAACACAACAATGTTTTATAAAATGTTACCATTTCCGTGTTTTCTACTTCTATAGTTTGGAATCTGTTATGTTCAGGGTCTGGAAGTTTAACAACACATTAAAAAAAACATTTTATATTAGAACGACAAACAATATTAAGTACGATGCCTATGTTCACAATTTTCATAACATAAAAAACCGTGCCGCTTATCAATCATATTCGCACATTTCTTTACACGAACATATATTTTCTATTTATAACAAGAATTATGTAATACAATATTTACGTTTGCAGAAAGGCATAACTAACACCGACTTGGCTACCATATTCCACTAATCCATATATTGTAGTAAAATCGGGATGTCACATGGAAACTCTGTGACACAAATCCGCATTATAACTTTCAAACCGAAATGCGCTACGGAATATACAGCGATTCGAAAAGATGATTTTGAAGTATTTTTGACCGACAACGGCGAATGATCACTATTGACTTCAAATGATCAAACATTGATAACAAATGCTCACTGACAATTATGCTCTGCTTAGAAATAATTAAATCATTTTAACAAGGAAAGCTAAAATCAAAATTAAATCATGACATTTTTCACATTTGTGTTATAATTAATTATAATTATATAACTAATTCTTTTCTTTCACTACTTGTTTTGCAGGTACCTTCCAAATTGACACCATATGCAACTGGCCCCCTCCATGAAAAGCCCAAGGCAAAGGTTACACATCTGTTTCTATAGTCGGAACAATTCTCTCCAGTTGGAATGCTGAATTTGTACGAATGTCCCATACCTCTGTAATTTACCTGCAGTAAAATTTAGGCGGGCACGGCTTGAGCAAATTAACTAATTCCAAACTAAAAGCATATTGTCCCTAAATATTTAATTTAAATGTGTTTCCCTATCCACATTCTAAGAAGGCTCGATTCTTCATAAGTGCAAACATATATTTAAGTAATTTGATACTGTTATAATAAAAATACAAATGATCAAAACTACGGTTAAAAATCAGTCGACTAAAAAAAAGTATAAAATAAAAGATGGTCCAAACCGTGTGAAAACATACGTTCCTGTGGTGAGCCAGATTAGTTTGTGGAATTTCAAAAATTCGAAATTGTTTCAGATTTTGTTCTGGTCACATAATAATGCCATAATACTTACCCAGTGATCGATACTACGCCCAGACCCATCTACAGTTCCTTGTAACCTGACAAAGGTTTCCAAGCCAAGTTTGTGATCCCAAATGTTATCTCGTTTAACTTCTCTTCGTTTGCGACCGTGAGCTCCAGCTTCCTCGTTTCGCCATTTATTTCGTATCACATCTGTATCAACATAATCATAACCTGGACTTCCAAGTGCTAAAGCAAAATATGTTTTTGCCGGTAGACTCGATGCTGATTTTAAATGATCATTTTTTCTTCGGATGTCGAATTTCTGGTCGTACAACTTCTGCCATTTGTCACATACCCAAATCAGTTCATCTGGCGAGCACATGTCGTTTTCATATACTTCTAATCGCGAGATTAAAGGCCAGTGCATCAACGAAAAGTACAAAAAGGTCTCTATGTATGCGGTTTGTTTAAAATTTTGATTCATTCTGTCATTTTGACTTTTCAGTAAATTCTTACTAAACAGTAAGAGTTTTCTGTAATCGGATGAAACGTCTTGTCTAGCCTGAACTTGGTTGTATTCTACTGAGAAATGTATTATGTGATAGGCGACAACTATCATCAAATCATATTCTTTTATCTCGTTGCCTTTAGCTTGACGAGATTCTAGAGTAGCAACAGTATTTCCAAGTTTTTCTTGTTCTAAAGAGTATGCTTTCCTTACTGCAGTATATGAACATCCTATTTTTGATTCAATAGATGAAGAATCTGCTTTGTAAATGCGCTGAAACTTATTTCTCATCTCACGCACACGTCTCTCTGTTTCAGCAAATGTTGACCGCTCATGAAAAGGTCGTTTTGTCATAGTAAAGACGTCTTCAACGTGACGTAGAGATTTTGATATATGGCACTGGAGATCCTTTCCAATCACAAAATTCTCAATTTGAGGGCCGATTTCAACAAATTTGCCGACAGACGATACACCATGTATGAAGTTCTCAAATGGTTGTTTATATCTGTTACACAAATGTTCTAAAAAACTCAGGCCAACAGAAATTTCCATTTCATAAAATGACAGGTCATCTAATTTGCCGAGTCGTTGAGCATCTTGAAACTTTTCTATTGCCTTGCAAGCTAATTGTGTGGGATCTGCATCTGCGTCCTTCATAGAGGAAATAAGTTGTGCCCTATATATTTGTCCAAATGTGTCATATAATATTGGAACCTTGTCAGATTCTTTCAACGCCATTTTAATAGCTTCTTCGGCATGTGCATATTCATGAAAGTGAATGCAAAACCTTGCCCTTTGTTGACCAACGTACGGATCTCTTGTTATTTTGAAACAACGATCCATAAGTTTATCTGTCCTATCAAACGCTTCTTTATTTGTTTCCCAACCTCCTACGTCAGATAAATCTGTTACAAGATTGGAAAACGTACTTTTCTCTTCCCCAGAAGGTGTCTTTTTCCGATGTCGATAATTGAATAAATTACAAACAACACCATTAAACTTTCCTGTCGAGTATGCATCACGTGAATCTTTTAGACGTGCTTCCAAAAATGCTAACAATTCGTAGACAATTTTTTCTAAGTCTAATTTCTCTTTTTCCTTAATAAATGTTAAGCTTGCTCTTGCTATCAGCGGAGAAACCAATGAAACTCTATTACGTCCATCTACACTACTGTGTTTTATGAGAAGTTCTAAAGACTCTGATGAGCTGACATTCCAAGTTTGTCGAAATGGAATAATGGTTCTCCTTTGAGCTCCAGAAAGTCCCACGGGCCCACCTACTTTTACCAGGTCATCCATAGTCCATTTAGTAATTGTCGACCTCTCAATCCCGATGAGCTTGTCGAATACTTCGGGTGCAAATGAGGCATCAGCATCATACGTGTTTGTGACAGAAAGGTGCTGCACAAGCTTTATTTCTCTCCCTTTAAGTCCACACATAATGCGTTTTGTAGTTTGTAATATGTATTCTGGATTAAAATCCTCTTTCATTACATTAAATGCTATCATTGAATCAATTTGCTGTTTGCTTTTTGTCTTCTCCAAAGTCCTCGAACGCTCACGAAACCATATTTTTTCCCTTTCTGAAAGTGTCTGTCTCAGTATTACAGCTTCGTTCGATTTCATATTTCGAGTAACAACAACTAAGAAGCAAAATAGGTTTCCTAATACTGATCCATTGTGATATGACAGGGTGTCTAGGTTGTCACAAAGAATTGCTAAGGACTCTTCGGGGATATTGTCAACTAAAACAATAACTGGTTTTTTGTTGTCTTTGTCGTCGTCCTTAAAAGACCATAATCCCAAAATCTGTTTTGCCGTATCCATTTCGACCACATTATTTACTACACAGCATCGGTATACATTTGAGTAGTCTCCCTTAAACTGACTGAAATGCCACAGAAGATGTCGTCCAAGAGTAGTGCCACCAGCACCTGGTTGATGAAATATCTTTAAGATCTCCACAAGTTTAGTTCCTTCACATATGTTCTTCTCAATTGTAGTTCTGAACTTGTCAAATAATCCATTTCTCTTACAAACTTGAATATCAAAATAGAAATTCCACCACGATACTTTATTTCCTTTGTAGAATGATTGTTCCTCCTTGTCGAACGTTTCCTGTTTTTGACAATCGTCCATTTCATCAAATGCGACTTTGCACTCATCACAACTGATAAGCTCAATGTCGCTGAGTTTCTTGTCTTTTTGCTCCTTTGGAGTCATGGTAATTAATGTTCCAAAACTGGTTGGAAGTCTTATCACACTCCCAGATACACTTGGAAAAATAGGTAAAAGTACGTCACTTACAACAGCTGACCATGTAAGTCCTGAAAAAAATATTCCATTCTGTGTCTCTTGCTCAAGTATTGGCTGTATGTCTGTTCTGAGCTGTGCTAGATTTTCTTGTTTATCGGTGATTATAACTGTGTTTTCTGGAAACCTGCAGGAACACTCGTACGCGAAATGATAAATTGGATCGAGTTTTGTAAGTGTATCAAATACCAAGATGATATACAGTGATCGGTTGGAATTAATTTTCACAGATTCTTCAAGTACATATTTGACAAAAGGATGCCTTTTTATAAACCATTCAGAAACTGGCAGGCATTTTTTTGTTCGTTCATTATTACCATTGCAATAAATCCAATGTCTGCCAGATCCGAAGTTGGACGGATTATAATCGGGATTTTCGTCATCAGGTAGAAGAATATCAAAATATTCTTCACTTTGTTCGATGTATTTGATCAAGGAAGTCGATGGATCAAAATCAAACACTACTGGTGAAGACAAAAAAGCTGATTTTATCTCTGAAAGAATCTTCTCTGCGTTTTCTAGTCGTGTGTATCTGCCACATACGATATGCGGTACCATTTGATCAGTCACAAATGTGTTGCCTGAAGTCAAACGCTTTTGTAAATCAGATCGTTTGTTTACAATGGCTTTGTCTGTCCTAAATCGTGATTGCTCAAGTTTATTTCTTAGCTCCAATGTGTTTTTAAAATCATCCTTTAGGCATTCTGCCTTTTGAAAATCTATTGCATCAAACATGTTCCATCCTTGTATCGATACGTACATGAACAGTTTTTTTTCCTGTCTACCATAAGGAGGAAACGTAATCATGAAGGCTGTGTCTTTCATAAACATGCATGATGGTTGAATATCAACTTCAATCACAACGCTTCCATTCTCACATGGCACAATTATAATTGGCTGAATAGTTCGTTCTAAAATACGCCTTTCCGAACACGGTCCCATAAAGCAGTGTTGTAAACTATAATCTATTGCAATTCTTAGCGTGTGTACATTGTACTCAGAACTCTGCAAACCAACAATTAATCCTTCATTATTCTCAAGAGGTTGTATCCCGAAGTGAAATGTTCCATTTTGTCTTCCATTAATGCATGCTGCTGCAAATTTAATAACTTCAGCTGCAAAATAAGACGGATGCATCTGCTTTTTTCTCTTAGGAAAAACATACTTATGGACAGGTGTTAACATCGACAACACATCTTTTCTTACTTTACAATGTTTATAAACAACTTTGTATGAAGCATCCCCAAAACCACGAAGTTCACTTTTCACTTCATTACTTCCAACACTCAGTCTTTGTTTCATCTCGTTTTGTATTTTAGAAAGACCTTTACTGAGGCCGAACCCATACTTGTGTCCATGATGTTCAAGTTTTTGTCTGAAGCATCCTTCGATTTCATTTTCCGTCATCTCCACAAAAACTGGCAATGATATACTTTCTTCTATAATTACATCACTTATTATTTGTAAGATTGGTTTGTCTTTGGTAATAGTTGCTTGGACTTCATTAGCTAAATAATGTGAAAATTCCTCACTCGCCATGCTAGACAACGGTTGAAATATGTCTGAAACGAATTATGTGCATGTATACATAATTGTATGTGCCAGTTAATAAAATGTATCATGTTAACCAAATCTGAAAATTATTTAACGACAATTTTTTATTTGTTTTGCAAGTCATGGTCGGGGATGGTTCGCATAATACTGATTTGAGCAGTGTCAGAACATACTTACAAGATGGTTTGTGGTTTATTAAGCGATGGGTTTGTGAAAGGTTATTGTGGTTTGTCTTAAGGGTTTTGTGCGCTATGCTTTTCATTTATTCATTAACATCGGTTATAATCGTGTATCTGTTTCATCGGAGATAAAAACATTCTTGAAAACTTAATACGCACTTAATTGATTGTGAATTAATTGAACAACTGTTATGTTTCTTCTGCTATATTAAGCATTGTATAGACAGTCTTTGTACAAGGTGTATTCAATTTGTGAACACCCGAACGTTTCATTTCGAAAGTATTTAACATTATGTTTCTTACTTATTGTTATCTTTAACAATCTTTTTATTGTTTTTCATCAATGTGGTATTTTTCCGTTTTAAAAAGCTGGAATAATTATGTTTTAAACACATAAAAATATATTTCTTTCAAATAAAAAATGCGTCATAGTATGTGTGAGTAAATTTTCAATTTCCGGGGAAAACTGAAAGAGTTAATGAGAACATGTTTTTTTTTTATATAAAAGCAATACCTTAGTACAATTCAGATTGAGGATTATCTATTGTAGGTATGGTGATACCACTTAATTAATCTTCTTAACCCGATATTATCACGTTCGTAATTAACATGCTTAAACCAAAATATGTAAAATATCAAAATTCTGAAACAGATTATAGAATGACAGTGTTATTATTAGTTAGTGTTTATTTAAATACGATGGAACACACTCCCCGAATTTTTAATATTTTATTAAACAGGAGGCATACACAAGTCAACAAAAGACATTCACTCTTTATGTTTTGGGAGAAAAAAATACGTGTATAAAATTGTCTTTTATACTCGCCCTAAGTTGCCTCGTGGCATCACTTTACTCGTATTTAATTGTACAGCAAGTTAGTTCTTAAAGCTGTCATTCTTGAAATTTCTGCTTGTGATTAAACAATCACTACTACTTGTATATGTTATTGATTGTTGAATGTCTGTTTGAGGTATTGCGGTTTAATGTGTTAAGGTGCCATAAAATTTCGACATGTGTCGTATGTTACTGTTTCGTGTTTAACATAACCGAGGTGCAACAAAACAGTGTCTTAATTTGAAGGCTTCACATCAATAGTTGTTGGTTGAATATATACATTTTAAAAGATAGTTCATTGTTTGAATATGTCAGTTATTGAATATAGTTCATTTTGATTTCGTTTCATTGGACAACATTACCGCGTCTCAGCTGATGACTTAATGAGATCAAGATGACCGACACCCACGTCATGCATATCGGCTTTATTTTAGAATTTTAATTGTAACTGTGAGAAATAGTTCATAAATATTGTAGAAGGTTGAATGTAACTTTTTAATTTTCTATTTCACTATAACAGACCGCGACTTTGCAGATGAGCAGTATGCCTTAATTAGTATTATAAAATTATCTTTATAGACAATACGAAAAACTTCACGATCCACAAACCTTGCAATGGTGTTTCATCAAAGGTCACAGGAAATAATTGACAGATTATGCCCTTGAATCTGTAAATATACGTGATTTAAAAACAGAAAGTTCAGAAGTTTGCTAGTTTGGCACCACTTATAACATTATAAGATATCTCTTCTTAACCCTGTCATTATTCAATGTAAAGAACGTTTGTATAAAAAAGGTCTTAATAATAAGAGATCTCGTTCTGATAATTGACCATGCTGTTACAACCAGATAGCAGTGACACTTAATCGACAAATACTCTTTAAACAAATATTTGCCATGTGTGGTATGAAGTTGGAAACATCAACTACATCTTATTTCATTATCTTGAATCGGATGGAAAACACATTATACATATCAAATACAAACAATTCACTATCATGCAATACATGACATTATAAACAGTCATATCAACACTCATGAAGATTGATTCAGGTTGCTTCTAGAAAGCAAGCTAGGGTTTATATAAACATATTGACAAAGTTGTGAATAATAAATGTTGCTTGCAGAGTTGTTGCAATGATATTGTAAGAAAATTGATCTTGTTTGTGACTCCAATTGACAAAAATTACATAAGAACTTGACCTACATATTGTCGACCTACACTTTTTTTTTACCAAAGTTTCATATCGATATAGCCTAAAAAGTTGTTGCCACTCAAACATTCTTGCTCAAGTGAGCTTTTAAAGAATTATATATGTGGATTATTAATGTCATGCATAGCAAAGGGCACCAATATGAAATACAACCGTAGAATATTTATTAAAATCGGACAGAGCACGCAGCATAAATATACATTTTGCTAAATTGAAATCGAAATAATACCTGAAGGACGAAGGGCGAGAGAGAACACATGACAGTGTGCCACTTTATACCAATGCGCACTTATCGCTCCAATACATGTAAGTTAAAGTACTGTACCTGCCATTTTTATCGTCGAATTGCACCTCTTGATATATTTCTTTCATGCATTCTAGTATCAAGTGAAACTTGGTCAAGCATTTGCGTTGGCCCTCCACATATATGTGCACATCTTCACCAGACAACGTGTTATCGGGGTGTGACTTAAATCCAGCAGCGAGTATTTGCAATATGCTTGCCTTCTCTAGCTTCTTGAGTTCTCTTTCTTAAATTAAGCACATATGATAGTTATCGCTTAAATGATGTAAATATCAAGCCCCCCCCCCATAACACGTGATTGATGTATTATTAATGCCGAGGTTGACATTTACATTTCGAGAGTTGAATATACGTTGTTTGGCCCATTATAGGGTGTAATATTAATGTTATTATACCGATCAAACAAGATTTGAATTACTTTACAGCCCCACAAACACGCACAATTAACGAATATTTCGTAAAATACTTCGTTAAATAAAGTTAACCAATAACAAATCAGTGTTCCTTATACAAGAGCCAAAATGTCAACGCTAGATGTGGTCTGTTAACATAGATTTAAAGAGAAACAAAATGCTCTTTTTTATTTTTTGTGGGGCAAAACACTGGATGACTTTTCTAACGCAACACTTTTCGAACTTGAATACCTCAGTTATTAGTTAAGATTTTGATTAAAAAATGTATATGTGATCTTTTGACTACATTCTAAGCAAGCTAACGATAAAATCATTCATCCGTGCCGATCGGACGCTTAAGCACGTGCGTTATCTATGGTTTCATCTTTTTGCACGTGGAAATGGTGAAACGCAATACTATTCTAAATAAATTTCATTTCATTATTACACGTGGGTTCTAACACCAGGATAACATAGAACTTGTTTTTTTTTAAATTGAATGAACATATTAATATTCAGGAGCCCAACCGCGCATTTTGGCAACTTGCAGGTTACCTGCAAGCGTATTGGAGACTTTTCTAACGTAACACGTTTTAAACTTGAATATCTCACTTATAAGTATAGATCATTTGACTACATTCGGTGCAAGCTAATGATAAAATCATTTATCCATGACGATCGGACGCTTTAGCACGTGGGGTAGGTTAATTATAGTCTCATCAGCATATTTGCATACAGTCATAGATAGACAACTACATTAAAAAATAAAAGACAAGCATTGCTGCCACTCAATTTTGAGTTACAGGATACTAGATATAAGCCATAATTTTTTTCCTGGGAAAAGAATCCACCTTAAATGATAAAATTGAAATAAATTTCGAATAATATTGCGTTTCACCAGTTCCATGTGCGAAAAGATGAAACTATACACACCCCATGTGCTAAAGCGTCCAATCGTCATGGATGAATGATGTTATCATGAGATTGCTCAGAATGTAGTCAAATGATCACATTGAAAATTTTAAATCAAAATTTTATTTCATAACTGAGATATTCAAGTTTGAAAAGTGTTGCGTTAGAAAAGTCTCCAAGTGTATATATTACATTTGAATTTCCCGCGACGATATCCGAACATTTACGAGCGAACGCGCCGACATAATATAAAGCACAGGCAAGTGCGCTCCAAATTTAAGATATTTAAAGATCCATAAACACAGTTATGTATTGACCCGCAGACACTTTCATTTTTGCACACTTTCTTCTTTTTCTTGCTGAATCGCTAAGAGCAGGACGTCCTCGCTTGAACTCCGCTTATTAATAACATAATGATTATTCATGAGAAGTACGTTGTGTTTCCGACGCTGTCCGAAGCCAATCGCGCGCTCGCTCGTAAATGTTTGGGTGAATTCCTCCAAGCTTTATTTGAGAATATATTTCAAGTAAATTGTCGAAGACAAACGATTGCGAATGACAACGGGAAGTTAATGCCAATAATTAATAACTATGGAGCCCTTCGTGCTCAATTAATCTAGAACATGTTTATATATAGAAACATTTAAATTATACAAACCAATATCGCTGTATCCAGTTGTAACTGCAATCTGATCTGCAACTATTGGGCTGAGGTCTCGCAAACACTTCGTAAACTTGAGAACATTTTCATAACGTTCATTTATAACCTCCAACACAAGGAGAGCGGCCTTCTCTTCGACATCATGTTCCTGCTCAATTTCGTGCTTCTTAAAATCACTAAGAATCCGTTCGGCCCTTAATTTACCAGAAAGAACATCTACGTCGACAAATCTTGCTATACTGCGTGTACACAATACGATCTGATACTTCAGCTCAATATCCGCATCTGGAAAGAAAAGTACATAGTACATACCTAGCCGTTCTAATAATAATAAAACAAAACGTACTGTTTAATTAAGTATAAACATTTGTAATTTCTAACTTACAATATCCAGTCGCACGAAGAATGAACATAAATGCATTTCTGGAAAAAATACTGATTAAAAAAAAATAGTAACAAATCCCCGATGGCCGTTCTTTTTATTTTTTGGATCGAGTTTTGTTTAAAAACACGTGAATGAAAAGATTGCACGACGGATTAAAACATTCGTTGGCTAATATTTTGCACTCAGGTAAAATAGTCCTAAGCATCGGACACTTGTGTACCATGTTTTTATAACTATCAACTTCAAATGCCTACATATATAATGTACACACATTTTCCCACAAACCGTATCATAGCTATTACACAATATATAAGACAAATCTATAGTTTAAGTAGTTCTGAAAATATGAACCATACGTCAAAAATTCATGACCGTCATTTTAATTTGGATCACGAGAACTTCATTTATCTAATGATTGATTGTTCCTCAAAACTCGTATGATTTTAGTATGACGGATAAGATCATTTTAATCATTGAAATAATATCCAAATATAATGTTTATCGCGTTGACATTGAGACGGTTATTTTGCTGTTGGATAATTATCGATTTTAATTTGGAATGATCACAGAAATAAAAACAATCAAGAGAGCCGCAAAGTTCAAACAACAATCTATCATCTGCTAAAACCAATACTTTTCTTCTTTATTTTATGATAAGCCCACGTCTTTTTACATTAAACAATGGATACTTTCTTTGTTATAATAAGCCATGATATCATATTACAATGAGACAATATACACTATCAATAATTTTCGAATTTATTATTCAATTATTGAAACGGTAAATCACCGGTATTTGTATTTTCCTATAACACAAATGCAATCATAACATGAAACACATAAATCAAAACCGATCCTATTACCTGTTTTTGAATCATCATATTGTTGTAGAAGTTTAGCCATCATGTCCTCCCTGCATAGACTGAGTCGACATCGTTGATTAACACGCACGACTAGTGATTGCTTTTCAAGCTCTTGAACCCCTGTTTCCAGCTTGTCAACATGGAATTCTGAACCATAGCCTGGTATTGTCGGGTTGCCATCAAGTTCTCGGCATATCGATTTCAACGAGGAAAGCGTTCTATTGCAAATATCGTCCGTCAGAAGCGAATTATTTGTTGAATGTGCGGGATCATTTCTACATGAGCGAAGTTCGCATATGTCCTTATTGTTTTGTGCTGATACTTGAAGATGATTATGCAATATATATGTCAATAATGTGAGATCCATTTTGTCGAATGACACATCTACAGAATTCAGCAGCTTCACTTGCTCCTTGTGCAGTATCCTCTGTTTAAAGTGATCGTGTATAAGTGACTGACACGATTTCTGTTTCAAAAACGTCTTCAAGTCCTTTGAGAACACTTGGAGTTTGCTTTCTGCAAGAAGCCGCAGAAATTCTCCACCGATGTCGACATTCAGTTTGAATGCTTTATCAAACCGCTGAGCGTTTTGGAACGCCTCCATGTCTGGTGAGCCTCCAGCTATGACGACTTTTATTATGTGCGACGACTTTCACATGGCCAGTTTGTCACATCTTTAAATGAAGTCTACAACAGTAAGAGATTTACATTTAATTTTTAATCAACTCGGTTTAAATGCTTTATTTTTGGGTTTCTGAATATAATAATGATCGACCTATTTTAAAGTGAATGTCCACATATTTTACTTAAAATGAGTGTTTAACTAAAATATTATATGCCGCACCTAATGATTCATTGTCTGCTTATCCCATTCGAACGCATAAATATTCACGGAAAAAAAGATATGCAATAAATCCAATGTTCAAACTACAATTAAAGCAAACTGATTATCAATGTATAATAATAGTTCATGGACACGTGTAATACCGAGTATTAAAGAATCTTCATTTATGACACGTCCAACATCAAAGAAACTATCTTTGTCAAACTTCGGACACTCATTCGATAAGCAACAAGTGTTTGAGGAATATCATACGCGCAAGGTTATAGAAAAATATGTAAAATCATGTGATTTTCTTTTCACAGTGCGTTGCTGAGTCAAATAGATTACTTGCAATATATAACCAATCAAAAGCGATATAATAACTGAGATAAAAACAACGTGTTTGAATGAATAAATGTGAAGATCTTTATGCGTAAAATTTAAATAAATGGTGTGTACTGGTTTGTATTTAAGGCTACGTCAATGTGTAAACACTAATTATAATGGCAATGTGGTATTGGTGACTACTAAAGAATTCTCCATCATAGTTCAGATTTAAACTCCCACTCGGCGGGCTGTGCTAAGATGTTTTGCTCCATGTTTTATGCGCTAAGAAATAAGCATATTTACGACTATCGCTTTTACTATAACGTCAGCGAAAACACATATACCGCGAATTAGCCATCTTTTCAAAGATGACGCCATTGCCATCAGCTTATTCCGAAACATTATGTTTGACAAAAATATAATGGGAATCTAGCAATATTAATACTAAATATAATTTATTTAATCTATATTGTATGTAGTATTGCTCATGACTTGCTTATGTCATCTTTGTTCATAAAATTACGCAATTGGATGATAGGCAATGGTCATAATAAACGCATTTGAGGGTAAAGTTTAGCAAGAAGTGTGCCAAAGTGGCAATTTCATCTTAAAATTAACCTTTCACAATTGGATAATTTACAAATGTATGGTATTTATTGTCTAAATATGTCAAATGCAAAATAAAATAGACCTTGTGGGATATTGGTCGATTGGGAACGGTCATAGGCAACAACTTTGACAGTATGCAAATGTTGTATCAAGTGCTATTGCGGCTTGACGAAACGATCACATTAATCTAACCAAGAAATAGATCAAGCCCATTTGACAATGAATGGACAGTTTAAAGGTTGTATTAATTTGAAAAAATCTTGTCACCCGTGTATTAATAAATGTGAATTTTCTGTTAATGGAAACAATGTGACGCCCCTTTAATATATTTACATTAACATTTGTGTTAAGTTAGGTCCGACGTAACGTTTTTAAACATGGAACGAATAAAATATCAACCGTTAAAGAATAATTATAGTTGAAATTGAGACTTATCTTTCAATCCTCAAACCGCATAACAAATTTAACCGATAACATACAGTGTTGAGATATCATAAACCTATGTAGTTTGCTGTTTATTCGGGTTAATCAATGCATGTAATGCAGCACAATAGAACTATTCAAGTGATACTAGAGTGGTTGTTTTACGGCCAGTTGTTATCAATGAGCTCAAATAGAATAATAGGTTAGTGTTAAATATTGATTTCTTTATTTAGCAAGGCTTTGAAAACTAATCTATATTCGATACTTTTACCTTGTATTATGTTTTCATATGTTCTGAACATTTTTTTTGAAAAGTTTCGTTCGTTATTATTATTTTTATTTTTTTAAAGAAAATGGCAGAATGTTAGAGACAAAACATGATACAAATCTGACGTGTTATAAATAAACATGAGGAACTTGTAATGAGCCTGACATATCTATCCTGACTATTCAGAAATAAAGGTAAGTTCACTCATCGGGCGTTTATTTCGAAAAATGCACGCCTGACATTCCAGTGTACCAACTGTTGACCGTGTGCTAGGCATAAGTGGCAATTGTCTGCCTCTGATTTACACATCGATATGCGCTATATACTTATAGTGGAAGTAGTTGTAATGAGTTTTTTTAAAATTATTATCTAACACACACTCGCACACATATTTACTTATTATAAAATATTTACGGTACATTTAAGCATATTCAGTGTATGGGTAATCATCGTTTCGTTTGCGTATATTTAACATGCATTTAAGGGCGAACTTTGTGAAATACACAGCTCCGAATGTTTTTAATACAGTGTTCATTAAGCTCAAGTGTAGAGGATCTTTTGTAATGCAATACCAAGATATATTCAGTTTTGAATCACGTTTTTAAAGTCGAATAGGTAATAGGATACCAAAGTTGCGACATGCTTAATAAACCGTGATCTTTTGACATAAAGGTAATATTTGATCACAAAACACATGCTTAAACTTTTACAAAAAGGCATCATGAACAACACTTCTTATTGTATCCATATATTGGACTAAAAGAAACATTAACCAATCGTGACACAATCGTAATATATTGCTGCAGTATGCAATAACGCATGAAACAACTCATTTAGAGCAATATGGCAGGCAGTTTTACACATAATATTATTCGTTGGTTTGAAAATAATGTTTAAGTGCTGAAAGTATTTTGGTGTAGATGTTTCCTTTACTTAGGAAAATAGTCATTATTTATTTTGAATCAGTGTATCATGAATAATTCGTTGGATAACTGTAAAACTGTTGACATGGCTGAACAAAGCTATTGGTGATGTTAGTATTAGAGTAGAATCGCACAGTCTTGCATATCATTTAATTGATCTATATTTGTAAAACAAAACACTTACAAAGAGCACAGGATTCCCCCAGTAGCTGCACATAAAAACAGATTTAAGAACTTCTCAATATTCAAACAAATGAACAATTATATCTCAAATACCGTACCTGAACTATTCCAGTATCGGGTTCGCCATTCAATTCTGTAGCTGGTGATCGATAGAATTGGGTACCGCTTATAAGCATTAAAGTGTAAACAATTTTTATCGACATGAACAGTTTTTGAGTCCGAGCTAGTTTCAGTGAGAAAATGATTGAACGTACTTCTAAAGGTATAAAATTAATTATAAAAAACATAAGTTAAATAAAGTTATAATTTATTTTTTTAATGGAAACTTTAAAACAGAATTATGAGCTGAATGAGGTAAATTTGCAGATAAAGCATGATCAAATGCCATAAATATGTGTTCGATCTTGGATATAATTCATACTTCTCTGAATTAACATAACTGGCTTTGAGACATTTTAAATCAGCTCAGTCGTCTGTTATTTACTAGTATCAAAAATATACTATATTATAATTAAGTAGTATAAGAACAATCCTTCTTGTTTTCTCTTGTTGTACTCATGGGCGTAGTTCGTGGGTCGGCTCCTGATATTTGGTTAAGTCGTCGTAACTAAATTCAAAATATATGTTGGATTGCCTCAATTTCTTTTTGTTGAAGGTAGTCTGTTTAGGTGACTCTGATTGTTGTTACTGGCGATGTGTTGACATGAGTCTGCATCTGTAATAAATAGAGACTCCTTTTTCGCTTATGGCGCGTTTATTAGATTGATGGCCCTACGTTATGAGTGCAATATCTGCGTTTTAAAATCAGTTAAGATTCTCTTCATACCAATGGTTTTTCCTAATAAGTGCTAAGTTTTGCATACAAATATATTTCCTTTTTACTCAAAATTGGTTGGATAAATAAAACTAGACAAACGCATGTAATAGTTGCTCCAATAACTGTATTGGTTTAGAAATGGTTATAGTTCTCTGTGAACGTTTTAATGTTAACATTGAATATTCTTTATTAACCAAAATAGAAGTGCTTTTCGATTAACCCCTTGTATTATGTCACCTCTGCCTTAAACAATCCAGCCATCCGCTGCTGCCGCCCTATCCTGAAAATGCCAGACTCTCTGCATAGCACCCACCATTCTGATTTGTATTTGTTTAATTAGAATTTTCGCCGTTTTGCAACATTGTTTTAATTACATCACGATGATCATTTATCCTCTTGTCCTGGTTTAGCTGGATAACCACAAGAAAGTGCACATACGTTTGCAAGTAACTGACAACTGTCCAACTTTAATCAAAGGATTTCATTATCAATCCCAACACAGTTATTGTATTAAGCCGTGATGCGGATGGCATCCACGTTCTTCTTATTTGCAGTCCAGCGCTCTACCCACAATCGCAGGGAAGTTATTGAGGAAATAGCCAATAAATCATTTTTTGTTGAATCGCTATTTATATTAAGATCATATAGCGAAAATCAAACACAATACCAGCTACAAATTCATACGCGTTTGTGTTTATGTGTGTAGTTTTTATCATATTGAATATTTACCGACCCATTATTTACATGTAAGCTACGCCCCTAAAGCTATAGCTGGCGACCCATACAGTTTTAATAAAAATCGCCCGGAGTGTAAAATATCTCAGATTATAATATGTATTGAATGCATCACGTGATCATCTGTGAGTTTATACACACATATATTGGTTCTCGGTCTCTTCTTACTCTGCACCGATTCTGCGCAGAGATTTTACAGGTTCGGGACAAAGCTCTTACAAATTATCTGTGAGTAATTAAATTTGAACAAAAGAAATGTCATCATCCCACCGAGATATGGTAAAGCTATACAAAACGTTCAAAAATTAATAGGTTTCTGGTTACATAGGTTAGTTGAAATAAGTGTACTGACACTGTGTGTCAAATTGTAATTTTAAACGAGCTCAAAAACAAAGAACGTCTGCTGGTGTGATTGTTTTTCTATTGTGTATTTAAAGGGACTGTAAACCACGAATGACGAAAAATGAAAAGTTCTAAAATACCGTATTTGTTTACAATTATTAGTTTATATTGATTAAAATATCACGACTCGTATATAATATTTCTTGAAAAAAGTTGTTTTTTTATTTTTACTTTATTTTTTTGTTTATTTATTTCTACTGGGTATGTATACCAGGTAACTACCAGTTAACTTTTAATAACGCGAGTAGATTGATCATCATCGTCACGTGGTAAACCAGGAATGCAAATTGTGCATGCGTAGCTAATTGTTTATATTTTATATATAAAATGATCAATCTACTTGCGTTATTTATAGTGTGTATATCGTTTTGTTACCTTTTTTGGCGATGTACTTTTGATTTCACATCGCGAAATTGTATTACCGAATATACTGAAAATATGACCTTTTTTCAAGTAATGTAATATACCAGCCTATGGTAGCAGTTGAAGTTGCTATTGTAAAAACGCTTATAGTGTATTTGCTTTACGGTCACGGTTGTAAAAAATACGGTATTTAAGAACTTTTTTGTCTTCGTCATTCGTGGTTTACAGTCCCTTTAAACAGGTAAATGCGACCTTGCAGGATGAAATCAACTGTTTTCAGTAGTCACATGACCTCACGCAAACAAAGCATGTGCGTGCGAAAGATAAGTTGGCATTATTAATCTTCCTTTTTTAAATGAGTGTTATTGAAGTGTGGAACCCGGCTCGATAAGGATTCAGTAGCTTATTTCAAATGCACATTCAGCAAGTATTTCATACGAGTGGTTATCGTAGCCTCGAGAAAACATATGAGCCGCGTTCTCTAAAAAGGGGGTTTAATGCATGTGCGTAAATTGTCGTCCCAGATTAGCCTGGGAGTTTTCCATTCTCTATTTAATGTTGTGGCTACTCATTAGTATCGTCTTGATGATGCGATTCTAATGTGCACCAACGACATAGGATTTTAGGAAGAACAAAGGTGTATTTGCCTCTTAAAGACCCCATTCACTACCGTTATCTAGAGCCCTGCTATAAGTTAAATTAAACACGATTGTGTTGATTCACATGATCCGTTGTAGTTTCATCTCTCTGAAACTCTAGTTACCACTAAAAACAAGTTCATTATGAAGACAATTATTTCCGGTCGTCACTTGAAATATATTTCTTCATACATAAGCATTTTAATCTTATTTGAAAATTGCAATTATCATATTAATAGTATAAATTATTAGTAATGTAGTTTTTGAAAGCAACAACTCCATTGGTTATATTTCACAAGTGTTTGTAATTTAGTTATGCCTATATTCCCAATGTGTCGCGCTTGACTATGCAAATTGATTCGTACTTCAAAATATATGGTAATAATAGCCATAATATACATAAATACATTTCAGGTAGAAGATGAAACTCGGCTATCAGAGTGCCCAATTTGTTGAAAGTCTCCGTTATCCGAAGTGCCCTTTATCTGGTATCAAAGTGTTTGCAACTTCATGTATACCACATATTAAAACATGTTCTATCTTCGTTTATATTTCATTGAATACTATCAAAATTTCTCTACAAAATTACTCTACATGCTGGAATAGCAAACAATTTATAGCAAGATTCCTTAGTAGTTTTACTTTGTTGAACTGTTTATAGTTCATCCAGTTCATGCTGTTTTCGGACCGAATTTTCTATTTCTTGGAAAAAAGCTACCATTCTTATGTGATTTTTGTTATTCCCAATACAAAAGGATACACCATTAATCAACCCGACCATGTGCTTTGTCTAAAACACTAATATTTAGGATATAACTTTCAAAAAACTTGAGGAACCTACCACTCGCGCGTGGCTTTTGTTGTTCTCTGTTATCCAACTGCCATCCGTTATCAACGTATCTGCATACTTGGCGTGGTTATAATGTAACGTTATCAGGGAAAACATGAGCGTACGTGTAAAAGGGACTTGTTCACAGATTTTGTCATTTTTATGTTACTCATTGAATGTTTTGAATCGATAAATGTAAAGATCGAAACCAAAGAGCCCCAGTTTAAAACAATTATAGTCATAATTGTGAGTATTCTATATAAGAGCCTCGCTCTGTGAAAAGGGGGTTTAATGCATGTGCGTAAAGTGTCATCCCAGATTAGCATGTGCAGTCCGCCCAAGCTTATCAGGGACAAAACTTTCCGCCTTAACTGGATTTTCCTCAAGACGAGTCTTTCTTGAAACGAAAAATACAATAAACGCGGAAAGTTTCGTCCCTGACACTGTACGAACATGCATCAAACCCCCTTTTCACATAACGAGGCTCGTATCCATAGGTTTGGGTACCAAGCAGTTGCTAAAAGCGAATTATACTGTCATTTCTTTGTATGGCTTCTAAGTCTTGGGTTCGATACCCACTTCAGGTTATGCTGATTTTTTTCTCTCTTTTTTTCTAAATTAATTTCTCCTTTTGTGTTATATTAAATTTGAATATCTTAATGACTATGTTTCAATAACGTAGAACTATGTAAAACAGTATAATTTAAATTGCAGTAGCACGAAGTTCCTCCCTGACAAAGTCTCCTGAAGCCTTTATTAAAAGTCTTACCACCGGTCACGATACTTTATTTCAATCACTGTTGTTCCTAAGTGGGGTAAGTGGTTTTAAAATGCCACTACACAATGCCGGTGGCTCTTCATATACATTATATCAACCAATTGCTATTGATTGAATCTTATATTATTCGCAATACATTTTTATATATGTGTGATGATGTTCTTTGTTATTGAAGCAGTACTACAATTAACTTAACATTGTACCACATGTTTTGTAATTTCAACTCTTTTAATGGCTCCGTCTTGTTTGTCGTGCATTATTGGCAATTGTCCGATACGTTTAATAAAAATATGTACAAACGTGTTGCAAAAATGTATAGTATCAATAAACTTTATGACATGCAATGCCGTAAATTACAGCAATGTAATAAAGCAGCATCCTTCTTATGAAAACGTGCCAAATAAAAGCCCCATAAGTACTAAAAAATCAACGAAAATACTTTCCGCAATTTCCGCTGATTTTTTAGTATTAGTGGGGCTTTAAAGCTTCGTTAGTCAGGGATGCAGACGGACTTAATAATGCACGAAACGAATAAATTAGCCCGCAGTCAATTGATTTCAATGCAAACCATGTAAAGCGCATGCGCAGAAAATCTAATGTTGGCGTGTGCCATCTATCGAAATGTTTTTACAAAGAAATGGGGTTAGAAAGTGTACATTAGAACTAAAGGTATCACGTTTACAGATTTGTCTAAACGTTTAAACGAAATGAATTAAACGAAACGTTACCGTTTAAACGGTATCCCTATGTCCGTTTTAAAAGCATCAGTACCATCACATTTTAAAACTGAAAGTAGTTATTATCTCCGGAAGTTATATTCAGTGAATATCCCATCCGCGCTATGACGTCATATAAAAACCATAAAATATTATAAACCAGACCACCCGTATCACCACATGTGTATTCGCCATTCTATAAAAACAATTTAAAGAACGTCGAAAATAATATTATATCGGCGAAAAATACTGTATCCGAAAACGACACTCCGAAAAAAATGTAGGTATTTTGCACATGAAATACAATGTGCATATCGTTTGACTGCAGAAAATGAAAAAAACAGTGAACAAGCAAGAACGTAATCAATATATGATTTGGTTAAAATATTGCTTTTCTACATGCTACCGCAGTTCTTTACTTTGCTAATCAACAAAGCTAGTCAGGGACAACACTTTCCGCTTGTATGGTAATTTTCTTTTAAAAGAAGTCTCTACTAATAGAAAATCCAGTCTATGCGGAACGTGTCGTCCCTGATTAGCCTATGTGGATTGCACGGGCTTATCTGGGACAACACTTTACGCACATGCCTTAAGCCCAGTTTTCCCAGAACACGGCACATATGTTCGCACTAAATAATGAGGACATCGCCCTTGTGTATACACTTGAAAACACTATTGCTTATGTATCGGCCTGTTAGATTCTGTTTTTACAAATGTATATCTATAATATTTTCATAAGGGTGTTTAAAATGAAAGCAAGCACATAAGAACATTGAGTATCACGCATTTCCTGTGAACATTTTAAATGAAAAAATCTGATTAGGACAAAAAGGATCCCGCATTTCCCGTGTAAATGATATTGTTAAGTATCACATCTAAAGTTGTACATATTTACACAAGATACAAAGCCAAGATGCTCAGTCGGAAGTCGATGACGAGGACACATCCGAAATCACTCACAATAGATCTCAAGCCACTCGAGTTGTTTGCGATATTTTGTCGAAATGCTGCAAACTTCAGTAACATTAACTTTTCTGTGATTCAGACCTCCAAATGATACATACAACAAGGTAAGTCTTTCAGATTTTTCTCCGATGTACATGTATGAGCCACGCTCTCGGAAAACTGGGTTTTATGCATGTGCGTAAAGTGTCGTCCCAGA
>VMBQ01008410.1:0-19202 GCA_007657795.1 Dreissena rostriformis
CCTGTGAAATCATCGTTGGATACCTTTTCTTTTATAAAATATATAAGGACCAAAAAAAAATTGTTCAAGTACCTGTGGACATTTGTGTGATCAGTGTAAAAGGTTTTGGTGTTCACACATGCATTGATTGATACTTTCTTGTTACTTTCAGCAAATATGAAGTGTCACTTTTCCAGATTGAGAAATGGGGCCATTGCTTGAAAGGCAAAGAAGCCATTAGTGTACATACAAGTGCAATATGCATGGTTCACTTGCTAGTTACAGCAGGTTTTAAAATACAAGACCAAACTATCAATTTAATTACTTGTGCTTATGTCTTTTATGGTAAACACAACCAGGTCAGCTCTTCCGTTAGTGAATGTCCGGGTGTAATTTACGCCCCAAAACGGCAGTAGTACGTTCATTTTACAAATAGTTGAAGTCACTAGGACGCCTGAAAATGCGCATGTACGCTGTTTTCTTATACACAGCACGTACAAATCTTAACAGCAAATCCAGTCATTCACTCTGTTAACTCCGCNTTTATTTTTTTTTTTTTAGGGGGAATTTTTTCCCCCAAAAGGGGAAAAAAGTATACTTTTCAGGGGGGGGATTTGACAGATTGAGGGCCCTGGCTAGTTACAGCAGGTTTTAAAATACAAGACCAAACTATCAATTAAATTACTTGTGCTTATGTCTATTATGGTAAACACAACCAGGTCAGCTCTTCTGTTAGTGAATGTCGGGGTGTAATTTACGCCCCAAAACGGCAGTAGTACGTTCATTTTACAAATAGTTGAAGTCCCTAGGACGCCTGAAAATCCGCATGTACGCTGTTTTCTTATACACAGCATGTACAAATCTTAACAGCAAATCCAGTCATTCACTCTGTTAACTCCGCCCCATGTGAAGGTGTATACAATAACTGAACATGTCTCATATCACTACTGACCTATCTAAACAACTTAATAAAAGTCTCGCTAAAATTCGCAATCTGTATGAATGGACAGTTTGACTTCATCAAAAGAAAGCCGCTTTCCGTCAACAAGCCATAATGCAACACCTTTCTCGTCGATAAAATTGGATTTCTTTGTCAAACGATCAACATGCTGAACCAATCATATTACAGCATGTGCATAGCCCCGCCTTTCTTATCTTTTTACAGAGAACGAAGGTGGAGTCAATGGTTAAGTATACAACTCCATACGCTAATATTGAGCACGCGATTAACACAGTTTCATTTCCGATTTGCAATCGTAATTACTCTGCCTAAGGTGGTAAGGACGAAAAAATTCATCTCGGCTTTTCGGATAAAGACCATGTAGTGCATATTTACCAACTTCCTGTACATTTCCAAAAAATGGCGTTTGTTTGTGTTAACGAAATTCTTAAACACATTTATTGTCAAAAATGGCAACTTTGTGTCTAGGACGTCCAAAATTTAAGGCACGGAAGTCAGGACGTCCAACTTTTGAAAGCTAGCAGAAGGACTGTGCTGTATCATCATTTTGTGTTGAATTGTCAAGATTTGTATCAAAATTTGTTCACATTTACTTTTCATTTTAGGTAGAATTCAAGATCAAGAGGGTTTCCCAAAAGCTTAGAGGCAGAACAATTGTATGCTGAATAGTTTTGTTCATCTGGAACAAAACATATACAGAATATTTAGAAGTTATCACAGATTTTTACCCGAGTTGTATGCAGATATATCAAAGCTACATGTACCATTTTACTCAAAAAATCTAGAAAAAGACCTTGATTTTAACTCTTCACTTGCATGCTTCAAAGTACAGAACTTGAATTTTCATTCGTCTTCATCCAATTTCCTGTATAAAGTGCCATATAATCGATTGGATTTAGAAATGCCAGAAAATCGATACCTCACTGGCTACGCTAAGCTGGGGACCTCCGGCTGTAAGAAATGCAAACAGAAGATCGATAAAGGAGCCCTCAGAATTGCTAAGCTGGTATCGAACCCATTCTCTGAGGACGCTGGTGACATGAAACAGTGGTTCCATCCATCGTGTATTTTTGAGACATTTGTGCGAGCAAGGGCAACTACAAAGAAAATAGAAGACCCTGATGACCTAGAAGGCTTCTCGGATTTGCAGCCAGAGGACAAAGACGTCATTTTGAATCTTATAAAGGGTATGCATGCTTGTGTTTATCTTGCAGCTTAGACTGGCCAATTGTGACACATAAGCTACAAGCTATTATTTTTTTGTAAGAAATTCAAATGAGTCTCGCTCTGTGAAAAGGGGGTTTAATGCGTGTGCGTAAAGTGTCGTCCCAGTTAAGCCCGTCCATGTTGCACAGGCTAATCAGGGACGACACTTTCCGCTTGTATTGTATTTTTCGTTTAAAGAAAGGCTCTTCTTGACATAAAAACCAGTTTAGGCGGAAAGTGTCGTCCCTGATTAGCCTGTGCAGACTGCATTTGCTCATCTTGGACGACACTCTACGCACATGCATTAAACCCCCTTTTCACAGAGTGAGAATCAAATGCAAATGTTGGTGTAAAGCTGCTGTATCTGCTTAGTACTGTCTGTAACATATACAATAGTGTCACACTCGGGCCTCTTCATGTAGAAGTTTTTTTTTGTCCAGTAATTGGGATTCAGGGCCTTCCCCAGGATTCAGTCTTCATGGTATCATATTTAAACCACTAGCCCAAATTATGATGCTTTATTTCAAAAAGACAAAGCATCCAATATCCAGACTATATAAATTATTTATTTCTAGTAGCCCGAATAACATTTCACCAGTCCCGGGCAGTCGGGCTCATAGTTAGGGTTAAGACTGCCAGGATTTCTATCAGGTGGCCCAGACCTAAGTGTTTTATGACATACATGCCAAATGAGGTTATCGTTTGCGTTTGGCTCTTGAGAATATATATGTACTGCAGCTTCTTTCCAAGCAAATTTCAAAGCATTTCTGTTGGATTATATTGATTGTATTATGTGACTTAACTCCACCTACAGGATGGTGCTATATGATTGTTTGTTTCGGCATAGGTGTAACTTGATTTTTGGCTATGTAATTTAAAGGTGAAGATTTCTTTGATCATTTGTTCATCAAATTGAGTGTTTGTTCTGGTTTTGTGTGTTAAAAAGAGCATTGTGATGTAAGAGACAAGTTTTAGCAGCTGTATGTTTAACCCTCTGAGTGCTGGAACCAGATTTTGAAGGTTTTTGCAAACAGTTTGGATCCAGATGAGACGCCACAGAACCTGGCGTCTCATCAGGATCCAAACTGTTTGCTATTCTGATAGTATTCTTTGAAAAAAATCGAAGAAAATGCTTATTTTAGAAATTCAGCAGACGACATTTTAGCAGAAGACAAATTACCCAGCATGCAAAGGGTTAAGTTTGTTAAGTTTGTCCGCTGCAATCATTATAGTGCCTATTGATATAATATGGGTGCACTGGGCAGTGTTTCTAAGCGCAATATAATCGCTTCACTGTTTTTTGACGCCCCAGGTGTGCCAAAAGCAGACTTCAACTGGACCAGGTCGCAAAAATGGCCTGGGGAAGGCCCTGGGATTTAAATAAAGATACTCTGCTTAATTAACTGACCATTTATCACAGTTATACACTTAATTTTGTATTGAATGGACAAGATATTGACTTCTATGTCACCTCTTTTGAGCATCTCTCATCTTTCTTTCCAAAAAACAGTCAAGGATTGACTTAATATGGTTCTTATGTAGTGCAAAGTTCTCTTTTGCTGTTGAGCAGATTTCCAGGCAAAAGCCGGCTCCCCGGCCAAGAACAAGAAAACTCCCACAAAGCCTAGAGCAACACCGGTGAAGAAGGAACCAACCGTTACTCCAGAGAAAAAAGAACCCACACCTGTGAAGAAAGAGCCCATAACTGTGAAAAGAGAACCCTCATCCATAAAGTCAGAGCCAAGGGCTGGCCCTTCTGACGCTTCCAATGGAGGTCAGTCATGAGCTAAATTTCTTGATTTGGGGAATAGGCCTAGTCTTCCCTTTTGGGAATATTTTATAAATGAAACTGAGAAAAAAAGGGGAAAAAAAGGCTTAGTTAATTTTGGGAAAATTGCATTGTTTTTAAGAAATGTTCCTCTGAGAACTGAGTTAGCAGTCACATGATCAATGACCCAACAATGATGTCACGAAATTCGTGACGTCATTAGATCGTTCTCGACTTATTCACAATGTAACGTAACAGCATATCATGCTGTTATATTGTATAACATAATATTTATGTGATAAGAATAAACAATATGCATATGCTGTTGGGGGAAGGTTGTGTAACGTAACAGCGTATGCATATTGTTTATTCTTAGAACATAAATATTATGTTATTCAATATAACAATATGATAAAAAATAAATTACAGATATTATTAATTATATGAATTTATAAGTAAATTTAATTATCATAACTATATGTCACAAATCAGGCCTTTTTCTGCCTATCTCACGGCTCCGATAGTCGGACCCATTCCCCATGCCAAATATGCATATTTGTTCCCCAATTCTCAAAAAAAATCCCAATTAAAAAACAATTTTTTATGAAAGAAGTGTCTTATGACTTATGATGATTAGACTCTTTATCTCAATTTTAATTTTTAAACAACCTACAAAATATATAACCATAATTTATATGATTTTTATCTAAAATGGCTGGAAAACCACCTGCCCAAATAATGCTTTTGTTGATGAAAATTCTTCCCAATTGGAAAGATTTCGCGACTCGAAAAATCCCCATTTTGCTAGGTACTTTATCCCCAAATAGACAGAAAAAGGCCTGGAAATTATCAACAGATGTTTTAATAATATGACAAAATCATGTATGCATATCAGAAATTAAATTGATGTTTTAATTATGTAAGAAAATGTTAAAAGTTTATTTACATCAATATTTATAAATAAAATAACTAATTTGTAATTAATGATAAATCTTTTATCATAATAATTAGGGTTCTATAAAGAAAATATTTGAATGTTAGGAACAATAATAACATAAATGAAGTTTGGAAATTTAATAGCAAATCTTTATGATATATTGGCCATGATTATAGGATTTGAAGATTAGTATTCTTTCGCAAGTAGGAACATGACAGATATTTGCATTCATTGTAAAATAGACTAAATCAACAATTTGAAAGGTCAAAGATAATATATTTGAATATGTGAATCTGCTACTTAGAGACGTTTATTTTACAAGGTATTGTATCCAATTGATAAAATGGTCAACAGTATTGATACAGGAATTTTAATCTTATTAGATTATTCCATACATCCGTTGAATTATGCCAGATGAAAAGGATTACAGTGATACCTTATTTTCATCAGACATACAAAGTAGTGCACCGGGAAACCTAATCTTATTAAATTATCTTTCACATCCATTGAACTGTAGGATTACATTAAAACTTTCTATCACCACAAATAGTCAAATCAGATGTCTGGAGGGATTATTCGATAAATGGGTAAACACACAAATAATTTGGTTACTATACTCCTAAGGAGAGTCCTGTGGAACATTACTTTAACGGTCAACCAACCAGCAATTAACAAATAGCAAGAGAACTATATGACCAGACCAATTAGAAATCAACAAGTAGTCAGTAAAATGCTTTGACAAATCAAATATGTTATAAGGAAAAGTATTATTTTATGTTTATATGTAATTCAGTACATGTATATAACAAGATGTTTGGGCGGAGCATTAGCATTGTAATAACCAATCAAAATTGTATAAGGCCTGATGTGTTATCTTTGCCTAAATAGGGGCATGGCATTAGCTTTGTTATGACCAATCAAAATTGTACAAGGCCAGATTTGTAATCTTTGAATTTTCATCTTTGGGTAGAGAGAACAGTCCACCTTTAGCCAGTGACTAGAGAAGTCGATCTTTGTTCTGCAGCGGGGCCATTTGGCCCCTGAGCTGTTAGATTGTATTTCACAAACATTAGCAAACGTTGTATTAGAAAATATTCAACAGAAATAAATCGCGATGAAAAGAGAAAGGAACTGTGTTTGTTCCTGTGTGTTCCAAACGAAGAATGTGCAATTACATCACAACAATTTCAATTACCGTATATAAGCTGTAGTGAATATGAGAGAATATGTTATTTTATTTATGAATAAACATCAAAACTTGTATGTTAGGGTCATTGATCCCAGTGACGTATATTTGCTAAAAGTTGATTTGGAATTTGTTATTTTATAGACTATAGTGACCACATATATCCCTTTTCATTGCATAAAAGCAGTTTCTTATGTGATTTTGCACCAGTTTCTCAGTTTCTTAGTAATTTTTAATTATATCTTATGATAATAAGAAAGTAATGAGAAACTGTGTCATCATAAAGTTTATAGTCCTGTTACTGACCCAGTGTCATTGGAAACAAGTTCAGCGTTAATTCTACAACTCAATTGATCTAATTTATTGTTTATATTATTTCAAAGACTTTGTTTTTATTATACATTATTGTCTCACAAATTAATGCTTTTGGTTACCAGCATCAACGTTTCAAAAAAACTTACTCATATCAACTTTGTGATTTCTTTTACCATAAACATGATAAAATTCATTGTTTCAAACATATTTGTGATAAAATTTAATATTGTTTGTTTTTACCAAATGATTTGGGCACTAAAAAACAAATCTTTAAATGTGATGCAATATCAGATTTGTTTTATGATAAAGGAAAATCATGGCAAAGAAGAAAGGAGCAATAGACTTAATTTTTCTATCCTCAATGTTTCCCAGACTCTAACACTTCAGCTGAGAAAGACGACACATTTCGTGAGTTCCGGCGACTGTGTGCGGATATCGCAGAGGAGAGCAGCTACACGGGGAAGACTGCTATCGTCAGCAAATTTATCACCAAAGGATCATCTGGAGGTATGATTATTGGCTTCATCTCTAGCTAAACCTGATTCACCAAATTGACTATGGCAGAAATCTTTTCTAATAGAAATCTTACAGACCAATGTATGAGAATGCATTGAAATTGGTAAAATTATAATAAATAGATAATTATTAATTGTATTATTAATTATATAGCTTGTAGTTTCATGTGATTAGAGTATGATGCCACTACAGTATATCGATTAAGAATGTGTACACTAAGTATAATGTTAATTGCCATTGCATATACTGTCTAGTCCACATTCTCTATGCAGTGTTTGTCTCTGATTTATAATGCAGTGTCTGGTTCCTATTTCCCATTCAGTGTCAGGTTCCTATTTCCCATTCAGTGTCTGGTTCCTATTTCCCATTCATTGTCAGGTTCCTATTTCCCATTCAGTGTCAGGTTCCTATTTTACATTCAGTGTCAGGTTCCTATTTCCCCTTCAGTGTCAGGTTCCTATGTCTGGTTCTCATATTCCATGCAGTGTCTGGTTCCCATATTTCATGCATTGTCTGGTTCCCATATTCCATCCAGAGTCTGGTTTCCATATTCTATGCAGTGTCTGGTTCCCATTATCCATGCAGTGTCTGGTTTCCTTTTGCAGATGGCTATGCAGGGAACCTGTATCTGCTGTTGAAGCTACTGCTGCCGGGTGTGGTGAAGTCGGTGTACAATCTGAACAACAAGCAGCTGGTGAAACTCTTCAGCCAGGTAATCACTTCACTGGTATTATGTGGAAATCTCACTAACAAACATTTGGGGTGTAAATAAAGGGGTTTAATGCCTAAATGGGATTTTCTTCAAGAAGAGTCTTCCTTTAAAAGAAAAATACAATAAATGCAGAAAGTGTCGTCCCTGATTAGCCTGTGCAGACTGCAAAGGCTAATCTGAGACAACACTTTACGCTCATGCATTAAACCTCCTTTTCACAGAGTGAGGCCCAGTCCAATTACCAGTTTCACGTTATTTTTCAAATATTACATATATATAAAATGTGTCTCTGATTCAGAAATGACAACATGAAACAATGCTTTCAAACAGGAGTCTCATATTCTGTTATCAGTGGTAAAAAGTGCACTTTCAATGGTCAGTAGAGACCTGTATGTATTTTTTCATTCAGGTATTCCACACGAGTCAGAAGGCAATGCTAGAGGATCTAGAGCAGGGAGACGTGGCAGAGACAGTGAAGATATTCTTTGAACAGAGCGCCACATTACCTCCACAGAAAAAGTGTACCCTCTCTATTCAGGATGTAGGTATTAAGGGTTTATTGAGCAATATTTAATATCAAATTTATCAAGTTCATCTCCTGAAAAATGTATGGAGGTTTTGTTATGAACTGTCTTATATGGAATTGGTGTGTCTTCTCAAAATGTATTGCTGGTTTACTGAGCACTTTCGTATTTGAATTTAATGTGTCTTCTGAAAATTTATCAAGGTTTTATTAAGAACTGTCTAATATGGAATAAGTGTGTCTTGTGAACGCTAATAATAATTTCAGTTTATATGGATTTTTGGTTGTAATTTCAAGTTTTGCATCAAATTGTTCTTCATTTCATATTGGTATAAACTTTAATGAAAATATGCCTAAATTTATTAAATTGTGCAAAATATTCCTGACAGTTCCTGCACAAATGATATTCATAAAATAACTGAAATATTCCAAAATGCACTCTATATTTATTGAATATAAAATAATTATGTAGTTACCTACCCAGTTTATGAAATCACACCCCTGCTAATTTCAAACATCAAGGATAATACTGTGGTTGGTGGGTCTAGAGTCATGTGATGTGATGTCCCGTTGGCAGGTGGACAGTTTTCTGGACCAGTTGTCCAAGATGACCAAAGAAGATGATCAGGAGAGAGTTCTCAAGCAGATTGCAAATAGGTACAACTGTAAACTATTGAAAATATGAAGCATTTATGTCCCCCTTCAAAGAAGGCGGCATAAAGCTGTCACACTGTTTGTCTGTATGTCTGTGCAAAGCTTCCTGTCTCAGCCGTAACTTTGTGATATATTGATGGATTTTGAAATAACTGGGTACAAAAGTCAACCACAATAAAATGGTTGATTGTATCTCAGGTTTCCCAACCTCAAAGGTAAATGCTACACAAGTTCAAATTTTACCTTAAAACAGCTTGTTTTTAAATAAGTGGAGTTTTGAAACAAAAGTGGAATGTTGGACATCTGTGCCGTATGGATAAATGACTTCTTTCAGTGCACATCTTAACCTCTAAAACAAACATGGGTAATGTAAACAGACAATAGTCCTCACAGTTACAATGTAATGATGTCTGATGTAATCAAGTGAGGTCGTGTAAGATCCGTAAGTGACAGGACATTATTGTCTGTACTTATTTGAGATCTTTCTCATGGGTTGCTGTCCCGCATCAACATGGAAGGTAGAGCTTGGCTTATGGCGCACAGCTTATATTATTACTTTTTAACTGAAGAAAGAATAATTAGTAAATTGTTTTCAGCTTATTTTCTTTGTTACATATACGTAGACAATAAGTATAGAAGAGACTTCTATAAAAGCGGAAAGTGTCGTCCCTGATAAGCCTGTTTGGACTGCACAGGCTAATCTGCGAGGACACTTGACACAAAGGTAGACAATACACTGCCCTCTCTCTGTTACAGATGTACTGGTAATGACTTAAAGATGGTGATACGCTTGATAAAGCATGACAAAACACTGTCCTCCCTCTGTTACAGATGTACTGGTAATGACTTAAAGATGGTGATACGCTTGATAAAGCATGACAAAACACTGTCCTCCCTCTGTTACAGATGTACTGGTAATGACTTAAAGATGGTGATACGCTNCTGACTCCATATCCATATCAAGGCTGACTCCATATCCATATCAAGGCTGACTCCATATCCATATCAAGGCTGACTCCATATCCATATCAAGGCTGACTCCATATCCATATCAAGGCTGACTCCATATCCATATCAAGGCTGACTCCATATCCATATCAAGGCTGACTCCATATCCATATCAAGGCTGACTCCATATCCATATCAAGGCTGACTCCATATCCATATCAAGGCTGACTCCATATCCATATCAAGGCTGACTCCATATCCATATCAAGGCTGACTCCATATCCATATCAAGGCTGACTCCATATCCATATCAAGGCTGACTCCATATCCATATCAAGGCTGACTCCATATCCATATCAAGGCTGACTCCATATCCATATCAAGGCTGACTCCATATCCATATCAAGGCTGACTCCATATCCATATCAAGGCTGACTCCATATCCATATCAAGGCTGACTCCATATCCATATCAAGGCTGACTCCATATCCATATCAAGGCTGACTCCATATCCATATCAAGGCTGACTCCATATCCATATCAAGGCTGACTCCATATCCATATCAAGGCTGACTCCATATCCATATCAAGGCTGACTCCATATCCATATCAAGGCTGACTCCATATCCATATCAAGGCTGACTCCATATCCATATCAAGGCTGACTCCATATCCATATCAAGGCTGACTCCATATCCATATCAAGGCTGACTCCATATCCATATCAAGGCTGACTCCATATCCATATCAAGGCTGACTCCATATCCATATCAAGGCTGACTCCATATCCATATCAAGGCTGACTCCATATCCATATCAAGGCTGACTCCATATCCATATCAAGGCTGACTCCATATCCATATCAAGGCTGACTCCATATCCATATCAAGGCTGACTCCATATCCATATCAAGGCTGACTCCATATCCATATCAAGGCTGACTCCATATCCATATCAAGGCTGACTCCATATCCATATCAAGGCTGACTCCATATCCATATCAAGGCTGACTCCATATCCATATCAAGGCTGACTCCATATCCATATCAAGGCTGACTCCATATCCATATCAAGGCTGACTCCATATCCATATCAAGGCTGACTCCATATCCATATCAAGGCTGACTCCATATCCATATCAAGGCTGACTCCATATCCATATCAAGGCTGACTCCATATCCATATCAAGGCTGACTCCATATCCATATCAAGGCTGACTCCATATCCATATCAAGGCTGACTCCATATCCATATCAAGGCTGACTCCATATCCATTTCACAAGTTTCTGCAGCTATGTATACAAATGTAGAATATTTCATTCTATTGCTGCAACTGAATAGATCGTATTACAAACCATCGTATAATATAAACTTAAGTTTTATTATGCCCCCGGTAGGGTGGCATATAGCAGTTAAACTGTCCCTCTGTCTGTCCGTCCGTCCGAAAACTTTAACATTGGTCATAACTTTTGCAATATTGAAGATAGCAACTTGATATTTGGCATGCATGTGTATCTCATGGAGCTACACATTTTGAGTGGTGAAAGGTCAAGGTCATCTTCAAAGGTCAACAAAAAACAAATCAAAGCGGCGCAGTAGGGAGCATTGTGTTTCTGACAAACACATCTCTTGTTTTTACATATGTTTATTTGACTGCTAGTTTTAGAATGCTTTGTTTTTTAATATGATGTCATAGCAAACGTTGTTTACAATAAACAAGTGTCTAATGTGGAAACCTAGGTTATTTTTTGCATTTTTTGGCATTTTGTTCTGAGAACTGTTATCGGATGATTTGATAATATTAGGTGGTATCACTTACTGTTTTATTTTAAGTCGATGTTTTGCATGGAATAACATTATTTTCCGAAGCGAGCAGAACTTTTGTTTTGTAATAAAAATTTCACCTGTCCGCAAGCATTTATTACTTGCCCCAATTTGTCTCTGGTTATTGTGGTTAGTTTAAACTTATTTTGAAACAAATTAAAAAAAATATTTATACTAAATATGTATTTGTAGATAAAGCAGACGTCTAAACAATTTGTTCTTAAAGTAATCTGAGTGAGGTGGAACATGAAACAGTCATAATGATGGTCCGATATTAAAACTGTTTGGTGGGTTTTTGGGGGTTTTCCCAATGTCCTAATATGCATGAGATTGACAGTAAAGTCCTAATGACCCAGTAAATACTAACGAACATATAAGTAGTAACTTTTATCAAATTTGTTTAATGTTAAATTTTCTTCATTTCGATTTTGGCCTCAAGTCAACTACACGCAGATCAGCTAGATCGTTATTTTTTCAATACGTCGTAAATCGGTTGTTTACAGCTTGTAATCACTCTTGTTTATTTAGTTTATTATTGTAATCTGAATAGCATTTTTAGCTCATCTATTTTTTGAAAATAAAATATGAGCTGTTGTCATCACCTGAGCGTTGGAGTCTGCGTCGGCGTCCGGTTAAGTTTTGTGTTTAGGTCCACTTTACTCATAAAGTATCAAAGCTATTGCATTCAAACTTGGTACACTTACTTACTAACATGAGGGGACTGGGTATGCAAAGTTAGATAACTCTGGCTTGCATTTTAACAGAATTATGTGCCCTTTTTATACTTAGAAAATTGAAAATTTGGTTAGGTTTTGTGTTTAGGNTAACTTCTTTATTTATGATCAGGTTTGATTCATACTTTGACAAATAGATGAGCAGTCTGCACCCGCTAGGCGGTTCTCTTGTTATAATTTTATTCACATTTTGTGCACATGGAGAAAAATAAATTTCAGATGTTACTTCCATGCCACCTTAGTTTTAAATGTTCTCTATGCTACAAAGTCAATACTCCCATGCTTTCCACGCGTATGATGCAATGTTGTTTGTTCAGAATAATTTCTGCACGCTTTTTGAGATGAGATGACGCAAGAGATGAGCGTTATAACACGAGCAATAACTTCTATTTATCCTATATTTTTATGTAGCTTTTTTACAACAACATTTGAGTATGAAACAATTTGGTTTCTGTTTCTTTATTTGGACACTTCCTCAAACATAGCTATGGAGCAAACTACTTTCACATATATCAAGCTGTTGAATTGAAACATTGTAATATGTTCTCACATTAATATTGCACTTGTTAGCGATCAAGTTTACTGGAAATTTTAACTTGTCGGACACTAAAACTACCAGTGTCGTATTCTCACACCCCTGCAAGTATTAATAGGTAGTATCAATATGGACAATTTTCTTTAATGTTACCACTACAGTTCTAACACCTACTTTCCAGTCTTGACGCCTTGGACCCCAATGCCTATGCGGCTTTCCAGGCGTCTAGAGACTTACGTGACGTCGTGCAACGAGTCGTTGAGAATCGGGAAGGGGCAGATAAACCTGGAATGTCAAAGAAACTGTCTGTCCGCGCTTCGCTCATGACTCCTGTACTGCCTATGCTGGTAATGTCAGGGCAATAAATGTAGAGAAATCTTTATAAACAGGATATATGTTGTGTTTTTCCCAGGAGGGCAAATGGGCATGGCGAAGAACATTCAAAAAGGGCATATTTTAACGCGCAGTTTTGGAAAAAAAAGGCAAAACGTTCCATCACATGAAAACCTGGTTTTTGGAGGAACATTATAACACATACATGTATAAACCAGGGCCGTCTCTGTCCATCAGGGGATTGGGCCAGGGGCCCTCATCCTGGGCTCATGCGGGGGAATTTTCGCGGCGTTTCCCTTTTATGGGGAAGTTTTTTTACTTACTCTCTTATAACTACATTTGTACTGATTGAACTATATTCTTTGCTTTTTTTTCATAATTAAGTATATTTGAATAGATGTACTTGAAATAAAATTGAGACAAATAATCATGAGACACTTCTTTCCTTAAAAAAAATNAAAAAAAAAAAAAAAAAAAAATAATAATAATTTAGGGGAAAAAAAATCAAAAAAGGGGAAAAAGTACACTTTTCTGATGGGGGACGGGGCCGATATTCGCCCCCAATAAACGGAGATCGACGGCCCTGTAAACAAACACACTTAAGTGTTATTGATGTATTTAATTTACTTTAATTAATATTAATATGTTTACATTGCAATGTATTCCATTTCCGTTCCATGCTCTTTCAGTACAGCATGACAAACACAATAAAGCAATATATGCACATGAATCTGATTAAACACAGATCCACTAACATATAAAAAGAACCATGTTTGTCTTATCCCATTGTCTAACGATAATCTTGTCAAAGTTTTAACTTCGCGATTAAACTGAATGCCAATTTTCTAACAGTGTAACACTCGTTTCCGTGACATACATCCAGTGTGTTGATTTCTAAATATACGTTGTTTGTATCTAAAACTTATTATCCATCGTTAATGAACACAGACATTTCATTAATCCCTACTAACTGTATGATGTACATGGTTAATTCAATTTTTATTTGTTATTTTGCAGAGAATCACAAAAGTACATTTCTCTTCTATAGTGTCCACCATATTGTCAAATGAAGTTAGCCACAGGTGCAGATAGCAATGTCAAATTGTATATGTCTGAATACATTCGCGATTCGCATTTTGTCTAATAAGTATTATTATACGGTTCAATAATTGTTTAAATAATAACCTATCTAAAAAGTGATAAAGAAACAGCGTGTTTTATTTTAAATTAAATTACGTGAAGAAATAAATGTTTTGACAGTACTGTATTATTCATTAAATGCACATTCTCCACGAGGTTTCCAATTGGTTGCCATCAAAAGTCTCCTAAGTAACTTCCCACTTTATCGTGGAGGCACGATTTTATTATGGAGTACACAAAAGTGAAAGATTAGTGTGCTTGGTATAAAAAAGAAACTGTATTATCGATTGATATTGACACGGGGTTATTCACGCATGACTTATACACAACCGTTCGCATCTTCGCTGCCTTGGGCCTTTGGTGCCATACTCTGATAGGACTCGGCGTAGAAGTTTGGTCAAGAGGCAATAAAGATGTTATCAATAAGGGCGCGTGGCGAATTTTGCCTTTGAAAAGGGCACAGTGGAGATTCAAAAGGGCGGCGTGGCACATCGCCACGCAAAAAGGGTCTGGGAAATACACTAATATGATATTGATGATAAAAATAGAATGATATACAACAGAAGCATATAAGAAAGCCTTCATTTTACATTATTGGACAATCAAGCTTAATAACCAAAAACTTCTGGGGCCCGTTTCATCAATGGTTGTACGACAATCTCAATTTACGACTGAAATTTAAAAACTAAAAATATACAAGCTGTTGATAAATAGCTCCGAAAGATATAAGCCATAGGTGAGACAATGATGAAATAAATGATTTTACTGGAAATTAGTAATTATATGCTTCGGTCTTTTAAAATAATGTTTCATTGAAATTCGTATCGTATTCTAAATTTGTCGTACGATGTTTGATGAAACGGCCCCCTGGTGTTATGTCTAACTGCCTAACCCTTGATGTTGAATTTATCAACATCTATCAAGGCTATCGAAGAAATGTTTATAAACATTATTTCATTTGTAACCTATTTATTTGAGCTTAATTGCATAGGAAGCCTGTACTTGTTGAGACATTCTCAAATCTGTTTCCTGGGAAGAACCAGTACTTGGTGTATTTCAAAGATCTTGAAATGGTCCCTGAGTGGGGATCAAACATTGGACCTCTAGGTCACATGGTTGATACTATAACGTCTTTTTTTATATAGCTGTTAATTGGTCATGTTCCAAATTTCAAAAGTTGTTTTTTTTCCCTAAAATCGTGTCCGAAATTCCCAATTTCTTGTATGATGGCTTGACTAGCAGATGTTTGGAAATAGAGTTGTTAAGTATAGGAATAAAGAATGTGAATGTGTAATATATATTAAACTGATATCATCATGCTTAGTATTGTCTGTTTTATGTAACTTTTATCAATAATAATTCAATACATTTTCTCAATTTAAAAAAAAATGAAGCTGTAATGACCAATTTCATGTTAATAGGACATATTCTTAAAATTGAAAAAGCCATGTTCTATATCTACTAAACAATTGCTACTTTTGTTCAATGTCCTACTGAGATCATTTATTGAGCCTCGGTCTGGGACAACTGGACTTAATGCATTTGTGTAAAGTTTCATCCCAGATTAGCATGTGCAGCCTGCACAGGCTAATCTGGGACGACACTTTCCACCTACACTGGATTTTCGTTAAAAACAGACCTCTTTTTAATTTAAAATTCCATAAACGCAGAAAGTGTCGTCCCTGATTAGCCTGTGTGGACTGCTCAAACACTCTACGCACATGCATAAAACCCAGTTTTCCCAGATCAAGGCTCTATATATCAACAATATTACAGAGGAGAACAAACTTACCTTTATATAGGCGGAGGCCTGTCGGTCGGTTCACCAGGCGATGAAGAAATGTCCGAATGGTTTCTATGCGGAGATTAAGTATGACGGTGAGAGGGTGCAGCTACACAAGAGAGGCGCGGAGTTCCAGTACTTCAGTAGGAGCCTCAAACCCGTCCTGCCACATAAGGTGCGAGTCTCAAAATCTTGTGTACATCTCAGCGTAGGCGAATTAAATGAGCCTCTTCCTCGGAAAACTGGACTTAATGTTTTGCGTGAAGTGTCATCCCAGATTAGCCTGTGCAGTCCGCACAGACTAATCAGGGACGACACTTTCCGCTTTTATGGAATTTTTCATTGAAGAGGACTCTTCTATACAAAAATCCAGTCTAGGCGAAAAGTGTCATCCCTGATTAGTCTGTGCAAACTGCACAGGCTAATTAGGTATGACATTTAACCGATATGCATTAAGCCCAGTTTTTCCAGGACCAGACTTTAATATTCCAACAAGATAGATACATGCAGATCTTCTGATTGAACAAAATAAGAATTGTAAAACTACTCATAAACAATGGAAAAAGATGTTTGGAACTTGGGAGCAGACTATGTGTAAAATATAGATGACATTTGAATTTGCAAAATATCAAATCAAAATATAATTTCAATCATTTTTGCATTATCGATATATATTGGTCAATGAACAATTTTGTGTTGGTCTAATTACTGGCTTTTAACACAATAGTTTAATTTATTAAAATCCTATGCATCTGATTTNCCCCCCCCCCCCATTTGGGAGAAGCATTTAGTTTTATAGCACCAATCAAATGTGTATAAACACTCCCAGTGGATGTTGCTATATTTGCATGTATGGGCTTGGGGCTATATTACTTGGATTTAAAATTGGACGCAACTGTTATACCCCTGGTCCCATAATCTGAATTTTCTAAATCCTGTCCTACCATAATCACTTGAAGTGTTCATTCACCGCTAACTGAAATATTCAAATTTTGAAATATGTTTGTAGAAATACCTTGGCAATGTTCTAACCTTATACTCTTATACATATTGATATTTTTGTGAAGGTTCAATTGTGAATGTAATAAGTAATATACACTGTTGAGTATGGTTAATATTTTCCACTCTCAAACTAATTAAATGAACCATAGTTCTAGATTCAAAACTCAGAGGTTATTCCCATAGAATCTGGTACGTTTTTTTGTCTTTTTTGCAGACAGGAACAATCTTTTTAGTGATTTTTTTCCTTTTTTAAGGAACTTTCACAATCGAGGAAAAATTTATAATCACGATCACCGTACAAAAAATTCACAAAATTGTGTTGTTTTTTTAAAGTGAACAAATAAACTGACAACTGAAAATAAACATTTCAGCAAAAGGGCATGTAAAAGAACATTTACATGGGTTTGTCAAATAAAATATGAAGCAATTAAATAAGCCCATATTTCCCAATCTGAAGATTTCATGATGCGGATTTCCCCCAATTTCAAGGTTTTTCGTGCTTATTTTACATAATTGGCACGGTACCGGAACTTTTCCCAATTGGGCAAAAAAACTCTGCTTTCAACATAGGTGTCGCACTTCAAGGAGTTCATTCCGAAGGCATTCCCGTCCGGTGATGACCTCATACTGGACGCTGAGGTGCTGCTTATAGACACCCACACAGGAAACCCCCTGCCATTTGGTAGTCTCGGGAAACACAAGGTTTGATGAGTTGTCTGTTAACCCTTTCCCACTCAAAAACAAAGAGAAAATGGATTTATGTAACTAGCATAAAACCAAAGCAGCCTGCGAGTTACTCTGTTCTGGTTTTATGATGTTTTCTGCTCATCAGTGTCTTAGTGTTGGAAATGAAGGCTTTAAATTTGAATCTAGAAAGAAAGGTCTTAACCCTTTGCATGCTGGGAAATTTTTCATCTGCTAAAATGTCGTCTGCTGAATTTCTTAGATGGTCATTTTCTTCACTTTTTTTCAAAGACCACTATCAGAATAGCAAACAGTTTGGATCCTGATGAGACGCCACGTTCTGTGGCGTCTCATCTGGATCCAAACTGTTTGCAAAGGCCTTAAAAATCCGGTTCCAGCGCTCAAAGGGTTAAATTTAAACTTACCGTTAGTCAAATGCCATACACAAAAATTACTGTTATAATTTTATAATGTGATAGTTCACAAAATAACCTTGGGTAATCTTGTTGCGCACATTTTATTGCAAAACATTTTTTAATAATTAATATGAATTGCGCTATGAGAAAACGGGGTTAAATGCATGCGTATTAATTGTTGTCCCAGATTAGCCTGTGTAGTCTGCACAGGCTAATCAGGGACTTCATTTTTTTTCTGCCTAAACTGGATTTTCATCAAGAAGATCCTTCCTTTAAACTCAAAATACAATAGAAGCGGAAAGTGTCATCCCTGATTAACCTCGGCAAACTGCACAGGCTTATCTGGGATGACACTAAACGCACATGCATTAAACAATCTTTTCCCAGAACATGGATCAATTCTATTTTCAGAAGGAGCAGTTCCAGGATGCCAATGTTTGTCTGTTTGTGTTTGACTGTCTGCACATCAATGGAGAAAACATCATGGACCGGTACATACCTTGAATTATCGTTTTATTTTATCTCAAGGTTCGAGTGTGAAACGTTTATATCTGAAATATGTTTAAAGTGACCTTTTCACAGATTTTGGCATGAATTGAAGTTTGTCATTAAATGCCTTAAAATGATGAATGTGAACATTGGAACTAAAAAGCTCCAGTAAAAAAAAACGAATAAATTAAACAAAGAAAAGAAAGTAATCGGCAACTGGGCTCGAACCTGACCCTTCGTGTAAAAGTCTAACGCTGAGACCACTTGGCCATCCATGCTCATACAGTGAGTGGTGTATTTTATACTTTATATAAGCAATCCTCGTAGTGTTACAAAATATAACTATAACAACAGATTTCTCCAAATTATTCAACCGTTTCGCGTTGCAAAGCTTTATAATTTTCAGGTTTTAAATCGTCAAAAGATGAATATAATGGATATTTTAGAGCATGGTAAATGTTCAGTATTACTGTTTCCTCACAAATATGATAACTACAAAGAAAATTTGCGAATCTGAAACAATTTTTTTTGATTTTGCCAATTTACCAAAACGTGAA
>VMBQ01008410.1:19270-38461 GCA_007657795.1 Dreissena rostriformis
TGAAACGGATAGTCTCATTACTCTGATATTTGGTATGCATCATTACGTAATTGGCACATACATAGTTTTTTTTAACCCTTTGCATGCTGGGAAATTTGTCGTCTGCTAAAATGTTGTCTGCTAAATTTCTAAAATTAGCATTTTCTTAGATTTTTTTTCAAAGAATACTATCAGAATAGCAAACAGTTTGGATCCTGATGAGACGCCACGTTCTGTGGCGTCTCATCTGGATCCAAACTGTTTGCAAAGGCCTTCAAATTCCGGTTCCAGCGCTCAAAGGGTTAAAGAAAACAGTAAACAATTACTGTTCATTGATTGTTACAAAATGACTTAGTTAAAGCCTTGTTAGAAAACATTGTCATTTTTATTTTTAGGAAAGATAATATAATATACCAGTAATTATTTTTCAATGTAAAACGATTATTGTTGGCATAATTATACCCCCACAAACGAAGTTTAGGGGGGTATATGGGAGTGAACTTGTCTGTCTGTCGGTCTGTCTGCCAGTCGGTCCGTATTAAGTATCCGCTCTCTAATTCAAGTTGTTTTCATCCGATCTTCACCTAACTTGGTCAGAAGTTGTATCTAGATGATGTCTAGGTCAAGTTTGGATATGGGTCATGCCGGGTCAAAAACTAGGGCCGGGGTCACTTAGTGCCTTTTAACATGCAAAATATTCTGTGTCAATGCGGCATGTGGTGGTATTCGTCACCTCAGTGACAAAGCTCTAGTTGGTCTTCTTTGCAAAGGTATATTCAGTTTTTGTAAGAGATGGTTTCTTTGTTATTAAAGAAAACAGTAAACAATTACTGTTCATTGATTGTTACAAAATGGCTTAGCCTTGTTAGAAAACGTTGTCGTTTTAGGAAAGATAATATAATATACCCGTGACTATTTTTCGATGTAAAACGGTTATCGTTTACATAATTAAAACTTGTAGATTTTGAGTGTTCTTTTTTTGAAGAAATATATTTGAAGGTAATTTCAAAAGTGCTTGCATTTTTAGTCTTTGCTTCTTACTATGAAACTTCATTTGAAAATTAGGCCTGTTGGGAAATGTTTTTGGCAAAAAAAAATGAGGTTGAAATCCATATCTGAATATAAGACATTGTGGCAAGTTATTTGAATTCTTTAAAAGTGTAAACTGTTGATTTAAAAAAAAAAAAAATCCTGTATGAAATTATTTTACCAGTTATAGTTACAAAATAATGTAGATGTGAGTGACAACACTGCCTTAATATGCCTAAAATGGATTTTGTTAAGAATAGACATTCTTTAAACAAAATTACCATTAAAGTAGAAAGTGTCATCTCTGATGAGCCTGTGCACACTGCACGGGCTAATCTGGGACGACACTTTACACACATGCATTAAGCCCCTTTTTCGCAGAGGGAGACTCATTTTTCAATGTTAAACAGGATGAGGATGACCTGATGGAGATGATGACGAGAGTGTTCCAGGAGGGTCTCGAGGGGCTGGTACTTAAAGACGTCAATGTGAGTGGCAATCTTAAAAGTATTATAATATTATTATATACCTATTTATATTTTCCGATCAGCTGTGGCCTTTTGTACCAAGTGACAGTTCAATATTTTACTGTATTGGGGGCACAAGTGTACAGTTAATTTAGTTTTGGACATTTTAAGTCTAAATGAAAATTGCGGAATCTACTTTAAAAGTATCCTTCATTAAAAAAATCCATAGAATCAACTTGGTATTGAAACTTTTATTTGACCTACTGCAGATCTCCGAAAACGGAACGAATAATAAGTCCTACCTATAAAAGGTGCTAAAATATCTTATAGCCTAGAAGGCCTTATTTCTCAAGGAAAACAATTTGTACAACTTACCTCTCACAACTTATTTAATGGCTCGCACAAATAACTTGAATAATGAAAAAAAATGAATTTATAATAAAAAGATTATTTAATAGCATTGTGTACAATACTGTGATATATTTGGACACAACTGACATAAAACATTGGACTCGCCTTTGGGCTTGTCCAATACTGTATGTCAGCTGTGTGCTTGTTAACCCTTTGAGCGCTGGAACCGGATTTTGAAGGCCTTTGCAAACAGTTGGGATCCAGATGAGACGCCACAGAACGTGGCGTCTCATCAGGATCCAAACTGTTTGCTATTCTGATAGTATTCTTTGAAAAAATTTGAAGAAAATGCTAATTTTAGAAATTCAGCAGACGACATTTTAGCAGACGACAAATTTCCCAGCACGCAAAGGGTTAAAATGTATCACCGTATTATACACAACACTGTTAAATAGCCTATTATTAGTAGTATTTATAAACCATTTCGTAAATACTCGCAATTTATTAATTAACTAATATTTAATTAATTGCAATATATTGGAAAACACCTTTTGCAATATATTAGAAATTGGTAAACGCATAATGCAATGTATTAGAAAATGGAAAATGCATATTGCAATCTATTGGAAATTGGAAAACGCTTACTGGCGAAGAATAGATCAGCAAATAACAAATAATATGTTACAATTTGCCATTCCATGACAACGTATTAGTTACAATTTTTTTTGTTTACATAATATGCTGAGTCATATTAGCTCGAGTAGAAATTACAGGAAAAATGTGTTTTCTATGATATGAAATATGTCAAAATATGTTGGCATTCCTGAAAGGCATAGTGCAATACATTTTTTATACTGATATAACAATTCATTTTAAGATATTGGATTATTGTTGCAGTACTACAAGATATATCACAATATTTGCGTTGTAGAATGTAAGAAGTATTTACTTCTTTACTATCTACATGTGTATTGCAGTGTTTCCAGCAAAATGTATATATATGTTTGTGGTTGCTGAGAATTTTTTTATTGTCACTTTTATCTGCTCATTTAGAAATAAAATTATTTGAATAAAAAAATAATAATTCATACACACTTCATCTTGAACTATCTTTTTGTACAGGGTCAATATGAGCCAGGCAAGCGTCATTGGTTAAAGGTGAAAAAGGATTATCTCGATGAAGGCTCCATGGCAGATTCTGCCGACCTGACAGTCCTGGGGGCATTCTATGGTACAGGAAACAAAGGTAAGAAAAAGGTGACATTCAGCCATGTCCTTAAAGCTAACATTTCTGTGTTCTCTGACACAATGTCATGGCTTTCTTCTGTGCAAACAGTTGTGATAGCCAAGATTGCCTTGCTATGATGGCATAATTCTTCTCATTTGGAAAAAAACTAACACTAATGTGGGGCGGGGAGCAGGGGTACAAACAAGCTTCATTAAAGAGGTCAGCGTTGTTTGTTCATACAGAGTGCAATAGGTTTTTCTAAAATTGTTGCGATTTGGATAAGAACTATTGAATTACAACAAAATGTCATTTGTGTTCCAGGTGGAATGATGTCTGTGTTCCTGATGGGGGTATATGATCCAGTCACAGACAAGTGGTGCACTGTCACTAAAGTGGGCAACGGTTTTGATGATGCCACCATCGATAAACTCCAGAAAGAACTTGACATGGTCAAAGTGGGTCTTAAGATGAACTTTTCTTTAAACACAGCCATTGAGTATGATTAAAAACATTTGCTGCAGTTGACCCGTTAAATGGCGTTAGATGCAGTAGTAGTTAAAGGGGCCTATCAACAGTATTTCTTCCCAAATATAGACATGGAGCTATAAAAACAATTCATTTTCCTGATTTTAGTTTAGTAACTATTTTTATGCGCCCGGTAGGGTGGCATATAGTGATCGCACTGTCTGTCTGTCTGTCCTTCTGCAATTCCGTCACACTTTGCGTTTAGGTTTTGCGTTTAGGTTTCATTTTTTTTTTTTTTTTTTTNTAACAAACACATCTCTTGTTTATTGATGTAATCATTAAGAAAAAGTGTATACAGTGTAAAGCATATTTTTTCGATAAACATTTCCATTGGTATTCAAACTTGCGTCTCCAAAAATACAGTCAGTCAACCAGTTTAGAATAACCCGGCAAAAAACGTTAAATCTTTTGACCACAATAAATTTTTTCTGGGTTAAGTGTCAATGTGAGAAGATGTAAACATAAAGGGTAACATTTATTTTGTATGATAACTGGTTAGGCCAGACGGCATATGCAGTTTTTTGTCAAAAATAGCCAATTAAAGTTCACCCTTAGGAAAATTATAAAAAATCATTCAACTTTCAGAATTAGTATTTTAAAACATTGTCATGGCATTTGTTTTCAATCAGCAAAAAGTTCATTTGAAAATAATAAAGCCTTCTATATCCATATGCACATTTCAAAACATAACTCATTCAATCATTTCCGGTTAACTTTTTGCTGCATTTATCCCCCCTGTAAGCATAATAAAAAAAGCTTTTTTGCTAAAACTTTGTTAATTTATTCCTTTACCTAATGTATACCTTTGACACTTATCATTTTGTTTTTTTTTGGGGCATTATGGAAAATTAAATACAAATTAATCGGAACTGCTGATTATCCGGAACTGGTTGACAAACTGTAGCCATCTAGAGATTTTTAATACACCAAAGTCGTGTTATCAATAGTACCCAGGCATATTGCAGTACTAGATGAACATTTTATTCATAATTATTTTACTACCACTACTGATTTTCACACACGTCCTCTAAAAGTGACCCAGGCAAAAACTTTGAATTATAAAACTAACTATTTAAATGAGGATTTATAAAGACAATACGTACGTGTCAAGCAACTATTAACTGCATATTTAAAAAAAATATCAGTTTTTAATTTATTAATATCTAAACTATCGATATACCCCTTTGAATGAGAACCAGACCTTGTTGTTCTGTTGTGTCGTCTGTTTTGAAAAATCATATGAACACTGTTTAAGATAAGCAAGCAGGTTGAGAAGGTCCCTGACTGGTTGAATGTCAAGAAGAACTTGGTGCCAGACTTTGTGTGTGCTGATCCGAAAAAAGCCCCAATCTGGGAAATTGCAGGGGCCGAATTCACCAAAGCTGAGGTATTTACAACTTGATGAAAAGTGAAATACGGTAGTATTTTTTAAATTCTTAAAAGTAAGTACAATAAATAAAAAGAATCTGTAAAACTTCAAATATAATTATATCACAAAAAGACAAAACCAATTTCTAGAATGTTGTTATAGCTAGACACAAAGTGTGTAAAATTGTATAAACCATGGTAGCTTGGCAAAAGGCATTTTAGCCTTGCTCGCTCTGTGAAAAGGGGGTTTAATCAACCCATGCGAAAGACGTCGGACCTCGGACAAATCCGATAAAATTTTACAAGGTCCGATAATATTTCTGAAATTGTCGGACCTCGTGTCGGCCAAAAAAAACTAACAATATGTAAAACTTTGATTAAAAAAATGAACACGAAACTAGGAATATGTAAAAAAAAAAAAAACGGTCTAATTTAAGTTTATTTAACTTTGATAGATTATTTAACTTTAAAATTTTACCAACCAGTCGAAATGGCTATCTTTGCTGGTGACATAACAAACTTGTTTAATTGGTAGTAATATTCACTCTATATCTCGACTTGACTCGCTACGGAATTTCTAAGCGGGATCACAAAATTACTGCCCCCCGCTAATAAAATTTGTAGCGAGTCAAGTCGAGATATGAAGCGGATATTAATACAAAATAAACGCTAATCACTTTCTTACTTATATCATGATATGGCTGGGGAGTGAGCGGCATTTAAAAATGAAACAACATTTATAAAAGGTATAAAACGGAGCAAAATACTTGTCTCGACAAGGACGTCGCCATATTGACTGCCTTTTACATATCAGGGCAACAGATAAGATTTTGGGTCAATTAGTTTTCACTGCAAGCTTTTTGTAACAGTTAGTTTTTTCCCTCAAAACTATTTGTCAATTAGTTTTTTTTTAAATTTGATCAAAACATACATATATTTCAGAATCAGATTAGCGCTTCATTTTTGGATATTGATAATTCTCAGCAATTCTTATTCCAATTAAGTCGTTATAAATTCACAGTGACGATAGTTGTTTGTAAATATTAGTCTTAATTGTATATTGACAAATGGATGATGGAGTCATTTCGTTTTAACCAGTTTCAACACTCCTGCCTTTCAGTCCCAGAGCATACTCACATTGCCAAACCCTCTTCATCGATGACAAGCCAGTGGAAATCACGATATTATTAGTTTTTGAGACACGGAATCGCAGCGGTGTTTTTAGCTGAATACTTCAGAATCTGTCATCACCTGCGCTATTAAATCTGATAGTATACTCTTCCCAATGTCTTTTCCTGGCGTTTTTTTTTGGGTCTCGTTACGAATTGTAAAATATTGGGCGCGCACACCGTTTATGAAAGTTTCCTAACCCGTCCGCGTTTAACATAGAACATTTTCCCGAACTTATTTTGGCGGAAGTAACTTTATATTGACACCGGCCCAAAACGGTGTCTATATAAATAAACTGAAAATATATTGGTCGCAAAAAAGGTTACAATACACTTATATTAATTAAATGCGGTACGGCGGAAAACAGGAAAAACTAAAACGACGAAGTATCGATTTCAATTCGTTTTCCATTTTCATAATCGTTTTCTGTACGATTGATTTTTAATTTCAATTCATTTTCTGTCAAATACAAATCGTAAAAACGATAAAACGAGCCTTATCTGTTGCCCTGACATATGTTTTCATTGTACAGGTTTTAATTAAGTTGTTATTTTATTGTATTTAGAATTGTTAAACATTGTGAACATCATAATAATACAAATAAACTCTACAAAAGGTATTTTCCATTCTTTGGTTAAAGAAGAACGAGGTCCGATAAAATCTGGTGAGGTCCGACAAGTTTAAAAAGTTATCGGACCTCGTGTCCGACAAGATTGTTTCGTCTTTCGCATGGGTTGGTTTAAATGAATGTGCTTTAAGTGTCGTCCCAGAGTAGCCTGTGCAGTCTGCACAGGCTAATCAGGGACGACACTTTCCGCCTTAACTGGATTTTTGTCAAGAACAGCCTTCTTTTCAGCGAAAATATGACAGCGGTAAGTGTCATCCCTGGTTAGCCTGTGCGGATTGCACAGGCTTGTCTAGGACGACACTCTACGCACTTGCATTTAACCCCCTTTTCACAGAGTGAGGCTCATTTATATGAAAAGTGTTCCGACACGCTTCCCATTGTAGGTGCACACAGCGGATGGGATCTCTATACGGTTTCCCAGGGTGACAAAAGTGCGAGATGACAAGTCTTGGAAAGAGGCAACAGACCTGCCTCGCTTGAAGGTAAGAGTCCTTGCTAAATAAGACCATTTGAGCCTTGCTCTGAAAAAACTGGGCTTAATGCATGTGCATTTAGTGTTGTCCCTGATGAGAATTTTCAGTAGGCACAGGCTAATCAGGAAGGACACTTTCCACATAGCCTGGAATTTTTTGTACTAAGAGACTTCCTTTAAACGAAAAATTCCATAAAGTGGAAAGTGTCGTCCCTGATAACCCTGTGCTGACTGCACTTGCTAATCTGGAATTATATTTTACGGAAATGCCTTGAGCCCAGTTTCTCCAGCAACAGGCACATTTTTTTAGTGTGGCAATCAAATATTCAAATTTTGGTAAGTTGGTGATGACATCTCCTTATGCCCCTGGTATCATCTGAGGCTGGGTAGTATAACCCTTTGCATGCTGGGAAATTTGTTGTCTGCTAAAATTTGGTCTGCTGAATTTCTAAAATTAGCATTTTCTTCGATTTTTTTCAAAGAATACTATCAGAAGAGCAAACAGTTTGGATTCTGATGAGACGCCACGTTCTGTGGCGTCTCATCTGGATCCAAACTGTTTGCAAAGGCCTTCAAAATTCGGTTCCAGCACTGAAAGAGATAAATCGTTCATTTGTCCTTCTGCGTAAAGTTAACCCAAAATGACCTTTTGAACATGACATTTACCTGCTTTGGGATTTAGACTTATTATGGTCAAATTTCATGGTTCATCCAAAATGATGTTTTTACATCAATATTGCATTTTACAAAGGTTGGATACTTGAATGGATGTTATCTATGATCACTCGACACACGCACATCGCAATGGTCTCATTTTGACCTTGACATTGACCTCTATTTGGACTTTTTCAGAAGATCAAAATTCTTGGTTAATCCTAATTGACTGTTTGCCTCATTACTTATGTAAAAGCTTTGATACAACCATTCATAATTATTTAAATAAAAATGAATTTATTTGTAAAAGGAAGAAATCTAGTTTTGTTGCATGGCCACTTTTTAAATAGTAATCTAAATTTTAGTATTTTACTTTGCCGATAACTTAATATGTAACTATTACAGATATTCACCATCAAATATGTGTCACGTTCTGAGAAAACTGGGCATAATGCTTGTGCGTAAATTGTCATCCCAGATTAGCCTGTGTAGTCCGCACAGGCTAATCAGGGACAACAATTTCCGCTTTTATGGAATATTTTGTTTAAATGATGTTTCTTCTTAGCGAAAATCCAGTTTAGGCGGAAAGTGTTGACACTTTACGCACATGCATTTTGCCCAGTTTTCTCAGAACACGACACATATGTCTTCACAGTCACTATATCCGTTAACTGACAGAAAATGTACACTCTCATAGCTGATCAATAGTCAAGCGCGATATCTTGGGACAGTTCTTGTTAATAGTGAAACATTGTGGACTAAGCTATTTTCGCTATGGTTCCTGGGTCAGGTCATTTAGTAATGTTATGACCATAAAATGCACTCAATAGCTTAATTTTACAAGCCCTACGTGGGAAAGCATTAATGCTTTCTGTGAGAGCACTGTTTTATGAACATTTTTGTTCTTAAAAAAACCTAATGTATATTTGTTGTGTCATTGGAAGAACGGTTGGGCTGTTCATCTGTTGGTTGATGCAAACTGTTTCTATCCCTTTGAGTGCTGGAACCGGATTTTGAAGGCCTTTGCAAACAGTTTGGATCCAGATGAGACGCCACAGAACGTGGCGTCTCATCAGGATCCAAACTGTTTGCTGTTCTGATAGTATTCTTTGGAAAAAAAATCAAAGAAAATGCTCATATTAGAAATTCAGCAGACGACATTTTAGCAGACGACAAATTTCCCAGCATGCAAAGGGTTAACTTGTGACCAGTTCCAGTTAGCTTGTCCAACAGGAACATTGTTTTTATTTCAAAGGCCTTGTCTAAGTCTTTATTTGATGCCACCGCAAATCTTGTGTAATATACTGCTGTGTACTGGCACCCCACGGTGGTCACAGTGCAGTGGCCCTTATCAGTGATGATCAATTCACAGGAAACAGTGTAGTAAACCATTGATAAGTTGACTGAGAGAAGAGATTATAGATAAAGATACATTATGATATATCATAATACTGAGCGTAGTTCAGGATGTAGACATGCGAAACTGGGTTTTGAACCAGAACTGAATGCTTGCATTTACACTGGTGTTTGCTTATCATTTGTTATTCAATTGTTAAGGTACTGTTCAAGACCTCCAAAGAGACTTCAGACCTTGTCATCCCTGGCACAAAGGGAAAAGCGAAGGGCAAAACTCCAGTGAAGAAGGCACAGTCCAGTGGCAGTGAGACAGAGGAAGGTAAGCATGCAATAATCATTAATAGTGCCGGTTTCTGGGAAAACTGGGCTTAATGCAAGTGCGTAGTGTCATCCCAGATAAGCCTGTATAGTCTGCACAGGCTAATCAGTGACTTTTTCTGCCTAAACTGGATTTTCCCTAAGACGTCTTTTAAACGAAAAAACATATAAGCTGAAAGTGTTGTCCATGATTAGCCTCTGTAGCCTGCACAGGCTAATCTGGGACGACACTTTACGCACATGCATTTAACCCTTTGAGTGCTGGAACCGGATTTTGAAGGCNTAGACAAACTGAAAATCATTCATTCTGTTTTATTTCATCGAACTCTACCATTTGTGTCTATCTTCATGTATTTTAAACCGTAAGGGAACACCTGTCAGCGTCACATGTGATAGCATTGCTATCGACCAATAATATTGAAGCACATATATTATCCTTTACGATGGTATACGTGTTACTGGTTGAATATTTTTACCTAAATTATTAAATGACAATTTCAAGTAATCATCATCATCATCATCATCATCATCATTATCATCATCATCATCATCATCATCATCATCATTATCATCATCATCTAATTGATCATCATAATCTCCATCATTATCATCTCCATCATCATCATTCACTTTCTATACGGCATTCATATGTTAGCCTCTTTTAACTGAAATGATTAAGAAGCAAAAACATCATCTACAGTTTGGCATAAGTTTTAGTGTTTGCGTTGTCAGCAAAACGTTCTTTGTGTTGTCTTTACTTAATTGTCACAAAAATAGGATCTAGATATATGAACTTTGTGCTGTACTACGCGTATAATTACGCTTCCTCCACGCAGCTTTCCAGTTATGTATTCTTAAAGAAAGCGTTTTGAAAGTATATAAAATGTACAAGTTAGAAAACAAAACTTCTACAATTTCTTGACGTATCACGTTGTGTTGCGTTTTTTTACGTTTCTACAAGCAGCTCCGTTATAAACCACGCATACATGCCATAACTATATAAATGTTACAAAGGTTTGCATCAAAGCGGATTATTTTGTTGTAGGGCTGTTTTTCGAGCATTAGACGGGGAGTCTGTGCATGTTAATATATGTTTTTTTATCCTTTAATGAAACAGATAAACAAATATACGTTTCATTGTTATGCAAACATTGAATTTGTTAAAATAATAAGCACAAGAGGAAATGAGAAAGGTTAAAGCAACAATTTAATGCGAGCCTCATAATGGTCAATTCAAGAAAATGAATCACTAAAAATTACTGCAGCAGGTAATATAACTATTGTTTTAATGCTTCATGACTTTTAGTATTGTTTTTTAATCTGTTCGTGGATTTTACTAAAATGGGAGATGAAGAACAATGACGTTGTTATATAATGTTGTCTATATAATGTATGTTTTCATTCATTACTTTCTGAGATCGTTAAATAACGAGGGCATTTGAATCAAGCCATTCGGCACTGCTTTCAATAATCAAATTGTTCTCGACCAATTTTGGCATTTGAAAATTATGTTTTCAAGAATAAAGAAATATAGAATATCAGTTGCTTGACAATAAATGTTTATTGTGCGCCCAAATTCAATGTCAATTAAAACACACCAATTATATTTTTGTGAAGCTGAGCGATCGTATGAAATCAAAATTTGTCGTAAACAATTACACAAAATTCCTAAATAAACGCAAACAATAAATACTAAAAATATACCACTACCACCAAGGAATAACCCGCGTTCAAAAATTCTAAATATTTTGAAAAAAAGTATGACACCCATTGAAGTTTGAAGTTTGAAATGATTGTTTGCCTCAATGATCGATGTATAACAGTCTTGTTTTGTATTCTTGGGAAAAAAACGCGATCGTAAATTGTATTTACCTTGTTCATTAATAGACAATGAATTTTACAGTAAATTTACCAAAGTTATGATTCTATTTGACGATATATTTATATAGAAATACACTTGCGCAAAAACCATTGCGATGAAACTTTTTAACAAATAAGTAAAAAGCGCAAGAACATTTTCATTAATGTACATGTAATATGAAAAACCAACAGTCATTAATTTCGGAAAATGAAATAAAAATGATCCGTGCATGCGTTTGATATTTATGTAAATACATGTTCAAATTAGAAATAACGTTCACACGTATACAAATCTAGGCTACATTAAAGTAGTATCATGCAATTTGCCCATGTGTGCAACAACACATTTACCATACATCAAACGTAACGTAAATTACAAAACTGTCTTATTTTTTTAAAGATCTTCCTGAACAAAACGCCATATACCTTGGTATGTGAAGGCTTTTTAAAGGGCAATTAAATATAGGTCGAACACTTATGTCAGATATTAAGTTAATGTCACTTATGCTATAATCCTTTATTTGTTTTTATTTACTCAATGTGCCGATCAAGCTTTTTAACACCACCAATAGTCATGCAGTGGTGGTTTCAACACTATCATAACCTCTCGTTGTTTCCGAAGACGTTTGCGACCCGCATGGTAACAGGTTCCTGCTGAAGAACAAGAATATGGTTGGATTGAACGCATTGTTGAGGGGATATAAGCGTTGAAGCACAATGTAGCAACGAACATCAAGCAAGTTGATTTGGTATACGTCCAGAATGTCAAACACTGTGGCCGGCATCCAGCAGATAAAGAACGCTGAAATTGTTTTATCAAAACGCAAATAAATATTATAAACAGTTTGTATTTTTATGCATAATGAGGATACTTGTATTTAAGGGTGACACAGAACCATACTTGAACACATAAAAGATGGTCTTATGATAAAGTATCATGCACAACGAAGGAGTTTGCAAGTCATTCAGAAGAGTGATGGTTAGACTTGAGCTGATTTCATCATCACAAAGCTTTTTCAGAAAACAGTAAAGTTCCATTTGACCATTTGTCTTGAATTGAATTACTCTCCTTATCCTTTTTGACACGACCCAGTATAATGTTATCTGAACGAGCATCTGGTACATACTGGTCGATCTATTCAGCATCATGATCGTTTCAAGCATGATTCTAAGTACCATCTTACAAAGTAAATACATTCGTCATATGCAATACACATGATAACGGAATATCGCTTAGAAGTAGATGATGCCATCTTGCCTAATTGATAGTTTGGGATCTGTTTGTTCATCAATAAAATTGATATGACACACATTTGAATAATGTGCATAATTTTACAACGACAAAAACTTACTCACCAAAGCATAGTACCAAAGTCATCTTTATTGTTTTGATTCTGGCTTTTGGTAGTTATCCACTGTTTTTGGTTTCGTGACATGGCTTGAAAGTTGAATCTAAAATAATAATAATAATAATAATAATAATAATAATAATAATAATAATAATAATAATAANTTTTATGCATAATGAGGATACTTGTATTTAAGGGTGACACAGAACCATACTTGAACACATAAAAGATGGTCTTATGATAAAGTATCAAGCACAATGAAGGAGTTTGCAGGTCATTCAGAAGAGTGATCGTTAGACTTGAGCTGATTTCATTATCACAAAGCTTTTTCAGAAAACAGTAAAGTTTCATTTGATCATTTGTCTTGAATTGAATTACTCTGCTTATCCTTTTTGACTCGACCCAGCAATCTCCACGCAGAGTTGTCGTTCCATGCCCTCACATACAACTCCAGCTATGCTGGTTCCAGTCAAATCTCTGCGCGGAGGTTGTCGACCCAGTATAATGTTATCTGAACGAGAATCTGGTACATACGGGTCTTTGTGACCTAGTTTGAGACCGTGAACAATTAAAAGTTATATGTGCAGATGATCGGTTTAGACAGACGCGTGACTGAAGAATGAAGACCATCGGGAGCAGTACTGCCATCCTCCTAAAGTACAGCAACAGTCAAATGGGGTGGGTAGAATGACTTCTGTATTCAAGACAATTTGAAGTCATTTTGTTACCGGTTATTACGGGTAATGTTTAGGTTGAGTGTTCTTTTGCAAATATATTAAACTGGATTTTTTCAAATACAATTATGTCTCGGAGACAAACACATTTTTACAGAATGTTTCGGTATTTTGATAAAAAATGTGGTGGGTAATGGCTTCTGTATTCATGACAATTTTATCTCATTTTTTTAATTACCAGTTATGTATAGATTGAGTTTGTTTGTACAAATATATTTAACTGGATTTTTTCAAATGTAATTATATCTCATGGGCAAACACGTATTTGGATAGCAAATAAGGTGCAGATCTAGCTATAATCATTCCCAAGTTATGATGACTCAGACTGCATACTCATTGCATAAATTTAGGATCTGATATGAGTTGTCATATCATATTTTATTAAAAGAGTTCAGGAATTTTGTTAGTAAGCGAGCCTTTGTCGAGCTTACGAACGAATTTCCTGGACGAGTTTAATAAAATATGGTATGATATGACAACGGGTGTCAGATCTTTTTTATCACATGCTTTTAAACTAAATAAAATACATCTTAATTGACCAAACAAATGCTGATAGATCTAAAAGTTGTTTACTATCGTGACGTCATTTCATGTTGAAGACGTCATTTCACCACAATAAAGCCATGCGATTGGTTAGTTATTGATTCTTTAGCCAATGAAAACGCTTAAAAATGTTGTATTACACATGTGTAATATAAGAAAATACGTAATGTCTGAATTACATTGAAAACAAGGTAAAGCATGTGATAAACAAACATAATAACAACATTTTGTAACTTAACTTCTTACTTATAGAAAATAACATTTATTCTTTTCTGCTTAACCAGACACATATAAACAACATTTTTGTCACATTGTATACTATTACATTGATGATTGTGAATTATTTAACAAAATTTGTTGTATGCTATTTCAAATTACTGTACTTTATAATGTATTAGGCGCAACCTATGTATAACTCACATCTGATTTTTTAAGCTATAAAACTGCACGTTAAACATGGTAACGTTCGTTCCAGTAGATTAATCATCAACATTTTCAGAATAACCCAGTTATGTTTTGAACATAAGCCAATTGCAGACTTTGTACTTGCAATAAGAGAGCAGACATAAACCCATAGGGCCACCACTGAACCCATGTCTAGAAACCAACACTGTATACATTCCAGGTGTTGCCAAATGTCTTCACTGGGGCCAAGATATACCTGCCAGCAGACTTAACTGACTTCAAAACGCTCAAGAGATATGTTGTGGCGTATCCTTTTTGTAGGATTGTTTAGCTCACCTGAAAAATTATTTATCTAAAAGAAAAAAGTCTAGCTGGTTAGCTAGATTGTTTGAGCACTGGCCTTCAAATTGGAGGATCTTTGCTTTCATCCCCGGCCTTTCCACATAACTTGTGTGAGTATTCGTCACGAAATCCTTTGAGGCTTTCTACGGCCATTCTTCTACCACTGATCCAATTACCGTAGGACAGTTCTCAGTTAATGGAATAAGTATGTGCACTTGATACTGGTAAACCAGCTAAATCAGGAAAAGTTTTGGTTAACCCTTTGAGCGCTGGAACCGGATTTTAAAGGCCTTTGCAAACAGTTTGGATCCAGATGAGACGCCACAAAACGTGGCGTCTCATCAGGATCCAAACTGTTTGCTATTCTGATAGTATTCTTTGAAAACAAATCAAAGAAAATGCTAATTTACGAAATTCAGCAGACGACATTTTAACAGACGACAAATTTCCCAGCATGCAAAGGGTTTACAGTCTGCTGTGATATAACTGAAGTACTGCTGAAATCGCAAAAAAAAACATTATTTTTTTAATCTTTAAAGGTTAGAATTCCTATGTACGAGTAAATCAAAATGTATTTATTTTAATGTTGTACACGCTTTACTTTCAATACTTTGAATGAAACAGCAACAAAGATCAACCAAATTTAACTTGAAGTTGCACATTAAATGGTCACGTTCTATCTAGAGCTGAGTATTGAACTATGTTGCATGTGACGAATATTCTTTCTTTAACTAGTGTCAAGAGTTGATGGTGAAATAGTTCCAGAGTTTAGCAAGACTTCCGCCACTCATGCTGTTGTTTCAAGCAAATATCAAGTAAGCATGTTTTTGCAAGTTGATCAAAAATATAACCATGAGGTAAAGCTAAACTTCGTTAATTTTTAACGTACTTAGATTTGAATAGTTATGCAGAATTGTGCCGTCATATTAAACTTTTTGCCAGTAAAGATTGAAGAACTTGTTTCCAAATTTAGCGTTGGTTTAATTAACCATCATTATAGTTTGAACAATTGGTCCTTTAATTTTCCCTACAGATACCAGGGGGGGGCATGTAGCTATGGTCTCTCTGTCTGTTTTTCTCTCTGTGTGTAGCTCACCTGAGCACTGAACATGTTTCTTGTTTTTGTTGGTACATGTACGAGGCTAACCCAAAATGACATGTTTTGTCTAACATCGATAATTCTTTATACGAAGCTTTNCAAGTTTGTGATAGCATATATATTTATATTGTATTACTGTAAGTAAGAACAATATTATCTGGACTCGTGATGATCTCATGATGATATGATGATATGACGGTGTGATGTCAGAGGTCGGTGTAGGCGAAAATAACCAGCTATATAATACATATAAATATATATAGATAATACAGCTGCTATTTGTATAATAATGATGATGAAGATGATAATTCCAGAGGTAAGATTTTTATGCCCTCGAAGGTGGGCATAAAGTGATCGTACTCTCCGTCTGTCCGTCCGTCTGAAATTTCGTCACACTTTGCGTTGAGGTTTTGCGTTTAGGTTTCGAAAAATGGTCATAACGTTTGCAATATNTTATTCAAAAAGTTCAATTAACCAAGACTGACTAAGCTTCGGCTGCAACAAATGTTTATTGAATGCTGCGTTTTTTTTAAGTAAGTTATTGAAAGGGTAATACTGATGCAGGTTTATTTATATATAAAGACTTATTTAACCTCATTGAATAAATATTAATGTTGCTATAAGGCATGGAATTATTTATATGCAAAATGACAATGTCTATTGGATAAACCATTCTATATACTTAAATGGCTTCTTTTTGTTGTGTTTTCACATTTCTGATATGAGCCTCGCTCTGTGAAAATGAGGTTTAATGCAGGTGCGCAAAGTGTCGTCCCAGATTAGTCTGTGCAGTGGATTTTGGTCAGAAAAATACCATAAAAGCTGAAAATGTCGCCCCTGATGAGCCAGTTCATGAAATTTGATCGAAAATCTGTCCATCTATCCATCCACCATTCCATTGTCTTGACATGTTTATGCCCCTGAAGGTGGGCATATAGTGATCGCACTGTCCGTCTGTCTGTCCTTCTTTCCGTCACACTTTGCATTTAGGTTTTGCGTTTAGGTTTCGAAAAATGGTCATAACGTTTGCAATATTGATCATAGCAACTTGATATTTGGCATGCATGTGTATCTCATAGAGTTGCACATTTTGAGTGGTGAAAGGTCAAGGTCATCCTTCAAGATCAAAGGTAAAAAAACCCAAAAAAACAGCGCATTAATGGGGAATAGTGTTTCTGACAAACACATCTCTAGTTCTAAATGCTTTCATTTATTGACCTGATATTTGGTATGTATGTGAGTCTACATACATGACTTACAGATGAAGCGTGAGTTTCGCTCCGGTCCCTTGTTTTTTTTTGGCGAAGATATGACCCTTGGACATAACATTTTATGCCCCCTTCTTCGAAGAAGAGGGGGTATATTGTTTATGGCCTGTCTGTCTGTCATTCTGTGTGTCTGTCCCAAAACTTTAACCTAGGTTTAAGTTTGGTCATAACTTTTGCAATATTGATGACAGCAACTTAATATTTGGCATGCAGGTGTATCTCATAGAGCTGCACATTTGAGTGGTGAAAGGTCAAGGTCATCCTTCAAGGTCAAAGGTCAAACAACAAAATCCACGGGAAGTAACATGCTTTAAAGGGAGAAAATTTATATACCTGCCAAATGATAAATAGAAATTTTATTTCAGAGCACATAGAAGGGAGCATAGTGTTTCTGACAAACACATCTCTTGTTCTCTATAATAACTGTTTTTCCAGAGGTTTTTTAAGCTTTCATATATTAAACTTAATTTTTGGTATGTGAGTCTACCTAATTGACTTACAAATGAAGTGTGAGTTTCTTTCCGGTCCATTGATTTTTGGCGAACTTATAGGCCTTTGACTTAAAAAAATTCTTTAAAATACCAATTCCGGATTTTTTTCCAAAACGCTTTCAGTTACTATCCAAGGCCCGTAATTTTGTAAAATATCAATCGACCGTTACTTTGTCATGAAATTTTCAATTGGGATATACATGTAGCTGCTGTGTGGCTTCAAAGCGCAGTAGGGGGAATTGTGTTTCACAAACGCAACTCTTGTTATAGTTCAATGTTTTACCCTTAATCTTTTATACTGATACAGGGTCCAGCCATAGAATGTTCTGGAGTGTGTGTGACATTGGACTGGCTGTGGAAGTGCATACGTTCCAAGAGGATACAACCTACCAAGGACTTCCTTCTGAAATCTTGAGGACCTCATCACAATCAAGTCTTGTTCTGGGAAAACGGGGTTTAATTCATGTGAGTAAAATGTCATCCCAGATTAGCCTATGCAGTCTGCCACTTTCCGCCTTAACTGGATTTTCCTTTAGAACAGGCCTACTATGACTAAAATAGAATCCATAAAATTGGAAAGTGTCGTCCCTGATTTGCCTTTGCAGACTGCACACGCTTATCTGAAATGACACTTTACGAACATGCATTAAGCCCAGTTTTCCCAGAATTAGGCTAAAATAATACTTATCAGAAAAGAAGTCAACTTGATTGATATCTCCCTTGAGTTGTTCCCATATGGTTCTCATAAGCAATTTTTCAGCAGTTTTGTGTAATTATGACCACACATGGAGGAATACAAATATATATGAATTAGATACATGTTATTTTGAATTTAAAATTGTATGTTGCATGATTTGCTATGTATAAATTATTTAGTGCAAACATAAATGAATTGTGTACAATAAAAAAAGTGTGATAATGTTTAATGCATTGACTGATCTAACTTTTTTAAATTCTGCAATCTGTTTTTGTGATGCTTTAATAAAACACTAGTTTATATTTAATTTATTTATCTTGTATCTGTAGTTTGTATTAAAGTGTCACATTTTTGTTGTTTTCATTTAGTGGTTAGAACTCAATCTTTGCATACAAGTAAAGACCATACTTTACATCTTAAAGAATCGTGTACATGTTTGTTAGGACTTTCATNGGTTAGAACTCAATCTTTGCATACAAGTAAAGACCATACTTTACATTTTAAAGAATCATTTACACGTTTGTTCGGACTTTCATGTCCTGTTATTTTCGTCAGTAAGTTGTTTGAAAGCCTTCAGCATGTGATGATATCCTAAATATATAATAACACTGCATCAATTTGTTATTCATTGACCAGTTATGATTGTTTAATTGACGTCATTTGTCTATTTCAAGAAATGCGGTCGTTTGAGTGTGCTAAACTTGACAATGTATTGGGGAAAAGATCGTTTTTCCTCCCTTTTTTCAAATGTTTAGGGTTTCTCTAATGTATACACCTGAGAACAATATGCTCATTGAGAGCTATTGGGATGGCCTTTTGTTAGTTGTGCATCATCTGTCATACATTGTCATCTGTCAT
>VMBQ01008411.1:0-25052 GCA_007657795.1 Dreissena rostriformis
AAACGAAAAAGCACAACGCCAAGGCTCGTGCTTTTTGTTTGCTAAGCCTCGCATGATAAACCTGATCTATAATCAACACTAACCTATTAATATTCTCTATGTAGTCGTCGTAGCATGCCAATTTATGTACAAGCGTCATCTAAACTTGTGACGTCATTTGAACATGGAATGCTTCCATTCCGTAAAAATAGCTATTGAAAATAATGAAATTGTCTAACAATTCTAAACAAAACTAAGGGAAATTTGTTAAATTTTGTGAATTACAACGTATTTTGTTATAAAAGAGATATTACTTACCCGTAGACAGGCCATTTGTGGGATATTGTTGTATTAAAATCAATAGTAAAACCTTGTAAACAATCGGCACATAACTAAGAAGTCATGAGGCAGTTATTTGGCGTGTTTCAGATTACATCGATACGTCGTACCCACAGATACGCAGTACACGAAGGATATGTTTTCTTTTAGTTTAATTTAAACCTATTTTAGCTCGCTTACACCGAAAGCATTGGGCTGATAGAGACACTGTCGCGTCCTTTTTCCGGACTGTTTCAGTGCTCACTTTCTTTGGAAAGTTGCTGGGAACGCTCCATTAGTGGGTATCGAGCCCGGGACCTCCCGCTAGCGAGGCAACCATCATATATATATATTATTACATAAGTGCGGTTTGTGTTGTATTAAGGTCTATAAAGTCAATATTATTTGCCTCAGAAAGTTGTAACTATGTTGCCTTGGTCTCCTTCCTACCATTGAGTAATTTAATAGTAATTAAATTGAGTGCGTATTTAAATTTGAGATGCAATGCTTTGGGGTTAAATTTTATTAACACTTATATGTATCATGAATATTGCTGTGCCAAGTGTGACGTTGAGCGCTCTATAACCGGTTTAAACCCCCAGTGCTTAGCATTGACCGTTCCAAGGCGGTGACACCAGATTTATTCTACTATGTGTATAATTATGTTGTTTCGTTTTGTGCCGTATTATACTGTTTTGGCATTTGGTTCCTTGCCATAAATAAAGGACCACGAATGTGTGTATGATAGAAATGCAAGACTGCTGTAGCTTCTGGAGTTTCACTTCTTTATATTAATGAATGTGAATAAAGTATGTAAACATGTTTTAACTTACGTTATAACTCATGCTAGATAATTTACATAAATAGACATGTTAGAGCCAAATGCACCACGTTGGATGACCTTCATTTGACAGGCTTGATTTGATATAGTAACCGGACATAAAATCGACTTTTCGGACATAACGCTGTTGTGAGGATAAGTGTATCAACCGCCGTTTCTTATTTAATTCAAATGTATGTTGGCACAGTGGGATGTTCGCATACATATCTGGTAGATCACGATTTTACTTTAAAAAGGCTGCTTACTACGGTGGCGATCTTGTAACATTAATAGTTAAAAGGCTTTAATAGCAACAAACATTTCACATAATTGAGTAATTATTAAAGTGGAAAATTCCGAGAGCTCTTTACGTGTCACAGCTAGAACAAATTATCGTTAAACATGCAATGGTATTTCAATAATGAAGACGCTGTGCGTTGTAATAACAACCGGTATCTCCTATCCATACATATCAAATAGGTCAAAATGACGTATTAGCATAGACATAAACCAATTTAATAACGTTCGTATAAACAGTAATATTTTCAGATAAATTATATATCACTAATTTGCACTAATTTTCGTTTCATAGGTTGACATAACCATCGTTGCAATGTCATATTTTCTATACAACTCATCTGCCTTTGTTAAATTATATTTCTGGATACGTACTTCTATGATCAGAAATTGGTAATATTAAAAATAAATACATGTTTAATAGGACTAACGAAGTAACGCACCTGTGACGGAAATTAACTCCAAAAAGATGGTGTTTTTCTTTATGAACATTATATCAATTTAATTAAAATCTGAATAAAAGGAAATTTGTAATGTTATCCCCCAGCATCTAAGCAGAATTTCAAAACAAAATAATTATTTATTAATAATCACCATGTTGAGAGTACGTTATTATTTGTGTACAAATTAATGGAAATTAATATCAATATCTAAGAAATCTAATATAATTGCCCTTTTGGTGCAAAAAGGAACCATGTGACATAAAAATTAAATGTAACATGGTACATTTTTTGCACCGATGGTGCAATATAATCAGTAACACATCACTTAGCCCTTAATTATAGACATGTGTTATTTTGCCTACACAACACAACACAAATTATAAAATGGAATAGCACTGTGGGTAGCACCGTAAGTGGCACATTTAACCCGTTGTGGGATAAATGGTATGCATAAAAATCAATGGTGTTTTATCGAATGAAAACATTTCGTTTCTACACTAGTTTTATCAAAATGTAATTTTTAAACAAATATTGTTTTTACTTAAAAAGAATGTAATTAAAAAGGAAGGGTTTACAGCATTTCGTAATTTTGAAAAATATCTTCAAATATATTTAATAACAAATCTATTGCTTGAACTATTTAAAAACATATAATAAAAAGGAAATAAATTAAATTAAAAAAAAATGCCTTCACCGGGATTAGAAGTAAAACCTTATATGCCTTCACTGCACCATTTAGTCTTAAAAACTAAAACGTGTATATTGAACGCTACATTAATAATCAACTTATTTTTCAAATTATCGATGAAAAGCGATAGAAATGGTGCATTGTGATTTTTATGCCGATTGATGTTTTGTCACTAAAAAAACGGTACTAGTGTTTAAATTGTCAGTGAGGCGTGTTTTTTGCTTGTTTGAATATTATAATATCATGGTTCATTTTTGAAAATATATGACAAACTTTTGTGAATAATATCCATTTTCCAATCTGGAAAAAAAAATCCATTTATATTAAGATTGATTTATAAAATGTTATATTTTAATATGTCATGGGCGTGCGAGTTTGTTTGATAATATATCTTCGAAAACCAGAAACCTTGGATATGCAGTGACTCACGTTCTATATTTGTTTGGATTCTGTATTTGTAAGATATGCAGTGACTCACGTTCTGTATTTGTTAGATATGCTGTGACTCACGTTCTGTATTTGTTAGATATGCAGTGACTCACGTTCTGTATTTGTTAGATATGCAGTGACTCACGTTCTATATTTGTTGGATATGCAGTGGCTCACGTTATGTTTGTGTGGATATGCAGTGACTCACGTTCTGTATTTGTGTTGATATGCAGTGACTCACGTTCTGTATTTGTTTGGATATGTAGTGACTCACGTTCTGTATTTGTGTGGATATGCAATGACTCACGTTCTGTAGTTGTGTGGATATGCGGTGACTCACGTTCTGTATTTGTTTTGATATGCAGTGACTCCCGTTCTGTATTTGTGTGGATATGCAGTGACTCACGTTCTGTATTTGTTCTGGTATGCAGTGACTCACGTTCTGTATTTGTGTGGATATGCAGTGGCTCACGCTCTCTTTTTGTGTGGATATGCAGTGGCTCACGCTCTGTATTAGTATTGTTATGCAGTGACTCACGTTCTGTATTTGTTTGGATATGCAGTGACTCAATTTCTGTATTTGTTTGGATACGCAGTGACTCACGTTCTGTTTTGTGTGGATATGCAGTGGCTCAAGTGCTGTATTTGTTTGGATATGCAGTAACTCACGTTCTGTATGTGTGTGGATATTCAGTGATTTATGCTCTGTATTTCTGTGGATATCCAGTGGCTCACGTTCTGTATTTGTTTTGATACGCAGTGGATCACGTTCTGTATTTGTTTGGATATGCAGTGGATCATGCTCTGTATTTGCGTGGATATGCAGTGACTCACGTTCTGTATTTGTTTGGATATGCAGTAGATCACGTTCTGTATTTGTGTGGATATGCAGTGGATCACGTTCTGTATTTGTTTGGATATGCAGTGGATCACGTTCTGTATTTGTTTGGATATGCAGTGACTCACGTTCTGTATTTGTTTGGGTATGCAGTGACGCATGTTCTGTATTTGTTTGGATATGCAGTGGTTCACGCTCTGTATTTGTGTGGATATGCAGTGACCCACGCTCTGTATTTGTGTGGATAAGCAGTGGCTCACGCTCTGTATTTATGTGGATATGCAGTGACTCACATTCTGTATTTGTTTGGATATGCAGTGACTCATGTTCAGTATTAGTTTGGATATGCACTGACTCACGTTGTGTATTTGTTTGGATATGCAGTGGCTCACGCTCAGTATTTGTGTGGATATGCAGTGACTCACGCTCTGTATTTGTGTGGATATGCAGTGACTCACGTTCTGTATCTGTTTGGATATGGTGTGACTCACGCTCTGTATTTGTGTGGATATGCAGTGGATCACCTTCTGTATTTGTTTGGATATGCAGTTACTCACGCTCTGTATTTGTGTGGATATGCAGTTACTCACGTTCTGTATTTGTGTGGATATGCAGTGACTCGCGTTCTGTATTTGTTTGGATATGCAGTAACTAACGCTCTGTATTTGTTTGGATATGCAGTGACTCACGCTCTGTGTTTGTTTGGATAAGCAGAGACTCACGTTCTGTATTGTGTGGATATTCAGTGACTCATGCTCTGATTTGTTTGGATAAGCAGTGACTCACGCTCTGTCTTTGTTTTGATACGCAGTGACTCACGTTCTTTATTTACTTGAATATGCAGTGACTCACGTTCTGTATTTGTGTGGATATGCAGTGGCTCATGTTCTGTATTTGTTTGGATATGCAGTGACTCACGTTCTGTATTTGTGTGGATATGCAGTGACTCACGCTTTGTATTTGTTTGGATATGCAGTGACTCACGTTCTGCATTTGTGTGGATATGCAGTGACTCACGTTCTGTGTTTGTTTGGATATGCAGTGACACACGTTCTGTATTTGTTTGAATATGTAGTGACTCACGTTTTGTATTTGTTTGGATATGCAGTGACTCACGCTTTGCATTTGTTTGGATATGCAGTGACTCACGCTCTGTATTTGTTTGGATATGTAGTGACTCAAGCTCTGTATTTTTTGGATATGCAGTGACTCACGTTCTGAATTTGTGTGGATATGCAGTGGCTCACGTTCTGTATTTGAGTGGATATGCAATGGCTCAAGTTCTGTATTTGAGTGGATATGCAATGGCACAAGTTCTGTATATGTATGGATATGCAGTGACTCTCGTTCTGTATTTGAGTGGATATGCAGTGACACACGTTCTGTATTTGTTTGCATATGCAGTGACTCACGTTCTGTATTTGTTTGGATATGCAGTGACTCATGATCTGTATTTGTTTGGATATGCAGTGACTCACGTTCTGTATTTGTTAAGATATGCAGTGACTCACGCTCTGTGTTTGTTTGGATATGCAGTGTATCACGTTTTGTATTTGTTTGGATATGCAGTGACTCACGTTCTGTATTTGCTTGGATATGCAGTGACTCACGTTCTGTATTTGTTTGGAAATGCAGTGACTCACGTTCTGTATTTGTTTGGAAATGCAGTGACTCACGTTCTGTGTTTGTTTTGATATGCAGTGACTCACGTTCTGTATTTGCTTGGATATGCAGTTACTCACGTACTGTATTTGTGTGGATATGCAGTGACTCACGTTCTGTATTTGAGTGGATATGCAGTGACGCTCGTTCTGTATTTGTGTGGATATGCAGTGGCTCAAGTTCTGTATTTGTGTGGATATGCAGTGACTCTCGTTCTGTATTTGTGTGGATATGCCGTGACTCACGTTCTGTATTTTTAAGAATTGCAGTGACTCACGCTCTGTATTTGTTTGGATATGCAGTGACTCACGCTCTGTATTTGTTTGGATATGCAGTGACTGACGTTCTCTATTTGTTTGGATATGCAGTGACTCATGCTCTGTATTTGTTTGGATATGCAGTGACTCACGTTCTGTGTTTCCTTGGATATGCAGTGACTCACGTTCTGTATTTGTTTGTATATGCAGTGACTCACGTTCTGTATTTGTTTGGATATGCAGTGACTCACGTTCTGTATATGTGTGGATATGCAGTAACTTACGTTCTGTGTTTGTTTGGATATGCAGTGACTCACGTTTTGTATTTTTGTGGATATGCAGTGACGCAAGCTCTGTATTTGTATGGACATGCAGTGACTCATGACCTTTATTTTTTAGGATATGCAGTGATTCATGCTCTGTTTGTGTGGATATGCGGTGGCTCATTCTCTGTATTTGTGTGGATATGCAGTGACTCACGTTCTGTATTTGTTTGGATATGCAGTTACTCACGTTCTGTTTTTGTGTAAAAATTTAGTGACTCACATTCTGTATTTGTTTCTATATGCAGTTACTCTTCTTCTGTATTTTTGTGGATATGCAGTGACTCACGCTCTGTATTTGTTTGGATATGCAGTGACTCAAGTTATGTATTTGTGTGGATATGCAGTGACTCACGTTATGTATATGTTTTGATATGCAGTTTCTCACGTTCTGTATTTGTTTGGATATGCAGTTACTCACGCTCTGTATTTGTATGGATATGCAGTGACTCACGTTCTGTATTTGTATGGATATGCAGTGACACTCGTTCTGTATTTATTCGGATATGCAGTGACTCACGCTCTGTATTTGAGTGGATATGCAGTGACTCAGGTTCTGTATTTGTGTGGATATGCAGTGACTCACGTTTTGTATTTGTTTGGACATGCAATGACTCACGTTCTGCATTTGTGTGGATATGCAGTGACTCACGTTCTGTGTTTGATTGGATATGCAGTGACACACGTTCTGTATTTGTTTGGATATGCAGTGACTCACGTTCTGTATTTGTTTGGATATGCAGTGACACACTCTCTATATTTAAGTGGATATGCAGTGACACACGTTCTGTATTTGTGTGGATATGCAGTGATTCGCGTTCTGTATTTGTGTGGAGATTTAGTGACTCACGCTCTGTATTTGTGTGGATATGCAGTGACTCACGCTCTGTATTTGTTTGGATATGCAGTGACTCACGTTCTGTATTTGTGTGGATATGCAGTGACTCACGTTCTGTATATGTGTGGATATGCAGTGACTCACGTTCGGTATTTGTTTGGATATGCAGTGACTCACGTTCTGTATTTTTGTGTATATGCAGTGACGCAAGCTCTGTATTTGTATGGCCATGCAGTGACTCACGCTCTTTATTTGTTTGGATATGAAGTGACTCATGCTCTGTTTTTGTGTGGATATGCGGTGGCTCACACTCTGTATTTGTGGGGATATGCAGTGACTCACGTTCTGTATTTGTCTGGATATGCAGTTACTCACATTATGTTTTTGTTTGGAAATACAGTGACTCACATTCTGTATTTGTTTGCATATGCAGTTACTCAACTTCTGTATTTTTCTGGATATGCAGTGACTCACGCTCTGTATTTGTTTGGATATGCAGTGACTCACGTTCTGTATTTGTGTGGATATGCAGTGACCCACGTTCTGTATTTGTATGGATATGCAGTGACTCTCGTTCTGTATTTGTTTGGATATGCAGTGACCCACGCTCTGTATTTGTATGGATATGCAGTGACTCACGTTCTGTATTTGTGTGGATATGCAGTGGCTCACACTCTGTATTTATGTGGATATGCAGTGACTAAAGTTCTGTATTTGTTTGGATATGAAGTGACTCACGTTCTGTATTTTATTGGATATGCAATGACTTTCGCTCTGTATTTGTGTGGATATGCAATGACTCACGTTTTGTCGTTGTTTAGATATGCAGTGACTCACGCTCTGTATTTGTTTGGATATGCAGAGACTCACGTTCTGTATTTGTATGGATATGCAGTGACTCTCGTTCTGTATTTGTTTGGATATGCAGTGACCCACGCTCTGTATTTGTATGGATATGCAGTGACTCACGTTCTGTATTTGTGTGGATATGCAGTGGCTCACACTCTGTATTTTTGTGGATATGCAGTGACTAAAGTTCTGTATTTGTTTGGATATGAAGTGACTCACGTTCTGTATTTTTTTGGATATGCAATGACTTTCGCTCTGTATTTGTGTGGATATGCAATGACTCACGTTTTGTCGTTGTTTGGATATGCAGTGACTCACGCTCTGTATTTGTTTGAATATGCAGTGACTCTCGTTCTGTAATTTTTTGGATATGCAGTTACTAACGCTTTGTATTTTTTTGGATATGCAGTGACTCGCGTTCTGTCTTTTTGTGGATATGCAGTGACTCACGTTCTGTATTAGTTTGGATATGCAGTGACTAACGTTCTGTATTTGTGTGCATATGCAGTGACTCACGTTCTGTATTTGTATGGATATGCAGTGACTCACGATCTGTATTTGTTTGGATATGCAGTGACTCACGTTTTGTATTTGTTTGGATATGCAGTGGCTTACGTTCTTTATTTGTGTGGATATGCAGTTACTCACGTTCTGTATTTGTTTTGATATGCAGTGACCCACGTTCTATGTTTGTGTAGATATGCAGTGACTCACTTTCTGAGTTTGTTTGGATATGCAGTGACTAATGTTCTGTATTTGTGTGGATATGCAGTGACTCACGTTCTGTATTTGTGTGGATATGCAGTGACTCATGTTCTGTTTTGTGTGGATATGCAGTGACACAAGTTCTGTATTTGTTTGGATATGCAGTGACTCACGTCCTGTATTTGTGTGGATATGCAGTGACTCGTGTTCTGTATTTGTGTGGATAAGCAGTGACTCACGTTCTGTATTTGTGTGGATATGCAGTGAATCACGTTCTGTATTAGTTTGGATATGCAGTAACTCACGTTCTGTATTTTTTGCATATGCAGTGACTCACGCTCTGTATTTGTGTGGATATGCAATGACTGACGTTCTGTCTTTGCTTGGATATGCAGTGACACACGTTCTGTATTTGTGTGGATATGCAGTGACTCACGTTCTGTATGTGTTTGGATATGCAGTGACTCGCGTTCTGTTTTTGTGTGGTAATACAGTGACTCACATTCTGTATTTGTTTGCATATGCAGTTACTCACCTTCTGTATTTTTGTGGATATGCAGTGACTCACGCTCTGTATTTGTTTGGATATGCAGTGACTCACGTTCTGTATTTGTGTGGATTTGCAGTGACTCACGTTCTGAATATGTTTTGATATGCAGTTACTCACGTTTTGTATTTGTTTGGATATGCAGTTACTCACGCTCTGTATTTGTATGGATATGCAGTGACTCACGTTCTGTATTTGTATGGATATGCAGTGACTCTCGTTCTGTATTTGTTTGGATATGCAGTGACCCACGCTCTGTATTTGTATGGATATGCAGTGACTTACGTTCTGTATTTGTGTGGATATGCAGCGGCTCACACTCTGTATTTATGTGGATATGCAGTGACTGAAGTTCTGTATTTGTTTGGATATGAAGTGACTCACGTTCTGTATTTTTTTGGATATGCAATGACTTTCGCTCTGTTTTTGTGTGGATATGCAATGACTTACGTTCTGTCTTTGTTTGGATATGCAGTGACTCACGCTCTGTATTTGTCTGGATATGCAGTGACTCTCGTTCTGTAATTTTTTGGATATGCAGTTACTCACGCTTTGTATTTTTTTGGATATGCAGTGACTCGCGTTCTGTCTTTTTGTGGATATGCAGTGACTCACGTTATGTATTTGTTTGGATATGCAGTGACTAACGTTCTGTATTTGTGTGGATAAGCAGTGACTCACGTTCTGTATTTGTGTGGATATGCATTGACTCATGTTCTGCATTTGTTTGGATATGCAGTGACTCACGTTCTGTATAAGTTTGGATATGCAGTGACTCACGTTCTGTATTTTTTGCATATGCAGTGACTCACGCTCTGTATTTGTGTGGATATGCAATGACTCACGTTCTGTCTTTGCTTGGATATGCAGTGACACACGCTCTCTATTTGTGTGGATATGCAGTGAAAAACGTTCTGTATTTGTTTGGATATGCAGTGACTCACGCTCTGTATTTGTTTGGATATGCAGTGACTCACGTTCTGTATTTGTGTGGATATGGAGTGACTCAAGTTCTGTCTTTGTTTGGATATGCAGTGACTCAAGTGTTGTCTTTGTTTGGATATGCAGTGACTCACGTTCTGTATTTGTGTGGATATGCAGTGACTCACGTTCTGTATTTGTGTGGATATGCATCGACTCACGTTCTGTATTTGTTTGGATATGCAGTGACTCACGTTCTGTGTTTGTGTGGATCTGCAATGACTATCGTTCTGTATCTGTGAGGATATGCAGTGGCCCACGCTCTGTATTTGTGTGGATATGCAGTTACTCACGTTCTGTATTTGTGTGGATATGCAGTGACTCATATTCTGTATTTGTGTGGATATGCAGTGACTCAGGTTCTGTGTTTGTGTGGATATGCAGTAACTCATGTTCTGTATTTATTTGAATATGCAGTGAAACAAGTTCTGTATTTGTTTGGATATGCAGTGACTCAAGTTTTGTATTTGTGTGGATATGCAGTGACTCACGTTCTGTATTTGTGTGGATATGCAGTGACTCTCGTTCTGTATTTGTGTGGATATACAGTGAAATTCGTTCTGTATGTGTGTGGATATGCAGTGACTCATGTTCTGTATTTATGTGAATATGCAGCGACACAAGTTCTGTATTTATTTGGATATGCAGTGACTCAAGTTTTGTATTTGTGTGGATATGCAGTGACTCACGTTCTGTCTTTGTTTTGATAGGCAGTGGCTCACATTCTGTATTTGTGTAAATATGCAGTGATTCTCGTTCTGTGTTTGTGTGGATATGCCGTGACTCACGTTCTGTATTTGTGTGGATATGCAGTGACTCACGCTCTGTATTTGTTTAGATATGCAGTGACTCAAGCTTTTTGTTTGTGTAGATATGCAGTGACTCTCGTTCTGTATTTGCTCGGATATGCAGTGACTCACGCTCTGTTTTTGTGTGGATATGCAGTGACTCTGTTCTGTATTAGTGTGGATATGCAGTGACTCACGTTCTGTATTTGTTTGGATATGCAGTGACTCACGTTCTGTATTTGTTTGGATATGCAGTGACTCTCGTTCTGCATTTGTTTGGATATGCAGTAACTCACGTTTTGTATTTAATTGGATATGTAGTGACTCACGCTCTGTTTTTGTTTGGATATGCAGTGACTCTCGTTCTGTATTTGTTTGGTTATGCAGTGACGCACGCTCTGCATTTGAATGGATATGCAGTGACTCACGTTCTGTATTTATGTGGATATGCAGTGGCTCACACTCTGTATTTGTGTGGATATGCAATGACTCAAGTTCTGTATTTGTTTGGATATGCAGTGACTCACGTTTTTTTTGGATATGCAGTGACTTACGCTCTGTTTTTGTGTGGATATGCAATGACTCACGTTCTATCTTTGTTTGGATATGCAATGACTCACGTTCTATCTTTGTTTGTATATACACTGACTCTCGTTCTGTAATTTCTTGGATATGAAGTTACTCACGCTCTGTATTTGTTTGGATATGCAGTGACTCGCGTTCTGTCTTTGTGTGGATATGCAGTGACTCACGTTCTGTATTTGTTAAGATATGCAGTGACTCACGTTCTGTATTAGTTTTAATATGCAGTGACTCACGTTCTGTAATTTTTGGATATGCAGTGACTCACGCTCTGTATTTGTGTGGATATGCAATGACTCACGTTCTGTCTTTGTTTGGATATGCAGTGACACACGTTCTGTATTTGTGTGGATATGCAGTGAATCACGTTCTGTATTTGTTTCGATATGCAGTGACTCACGTTCTGTATTTGTTTGGATATGCAGTGACTCACGCTCTGTATTTTTTGGATATGCAGTGACTAGCGTTCTGTATTTGTGTGGATATGGAGTTACTCAAGTTCTGTCTTTGTTTGGATATGCAGTGGCTCAAGTTCTGTCTTTGTTTGGATATGCAGTGACTCACGCTCTGTATTTGTATGGATATGCAGTGACTCACGTTCTGTATTTGTATGGATATGCAGTGACTCACGCTCTGTATTTGTGTGGATATGCAGAGACTCTTGTTCTGTATTTGTGTGGATATGCAGTGACTCTCGTTCTGTATTAGTGAGGATATGCAGTGACTCACGTTCTGTATTTATGTGGATATGCAGTGGCTTACGTGTTGTATTTGTGTTGATATGCAGTGACTATCGTTTTGTATTTGTGTGGATATGCAGTGGCTCACGCTCTGTATTTGTGTGGATATGCAGTGACTCACGTTCTGTATTTGTGTGGATATGCAGTGACTTATGTTCTGTATTTGTGTGGATATGCAGTGACTCACGTTCTTTATTTGTGTGGATATGCAGTGACTCATGTTCTGTTTTGTGTGGATATGCAGTCACACAAGTTCTGTATTTGTTTGGATATGCAGTGACTCACGTCCTGAATTTGTGTGGATATGCAGTGACTCACGCTCTGTATTTGTGTGGATAAGCAGTGACTCACGTTCTGTATTTGTGTGGATATGCAGTGAATCACGTTCTGTATTTGTGTGGATTTGCATTGACTCATGTTCTGCATTTGTTTGAATATGCAGTGACTCACGTTCTGTATTAGTTTGGATATGCAGTGACTCACGTTCTGTATTTTTTTCATATGCAGTGACTTACGCTCTGTATTTGTGTGGATATGCAATGACTCACGTTCTGTCTTTGCTTGGATATGCAGTGACACAGGTTCTGTATTTGTGTGGATATGCAGTGACTCACGTTCTGTATTTGTTTGGATATGCAGTGACTCGCGTTCTGTATTTGTTTAGATATGCAGTGACTCACGCTCTGTATTTGTTTGGATATGCAGTGACTCACGTTCTGTATTTGTGTGGATATGCAGTGACTCACGTTCTGTATTTGTGGGGATATGCAGTGACTCATGTTCTGTATTTATGTGGATATGCAGTGACACAAGTTCTGTATTTGTTTGGATATGCAGTGACTCACGTTCTGTCTTTGTTTTGATATGCAGTGACTCACATTCTGTATTTGTGTGGATATGCAGTGACTCATGTTCTGTATTTGTTTTGATATGCAGTGACTCACGTTCTGTATTTGTTTGAATAGTGCATGAACCGTTAAAAGTACAAAACAAATATTTAAAGTAGACAATAATAAAAGAGGACATGAAAAAACAAATATGATAATATGCAACGCGCTACAAATTTGTACCGACCAGTAGCGGTGAGCTTGGTGCATTTCCCGCATGCCTGACCAAACTATTTAGCACAATCGGCATCTAAAAGGGCTCACTGTTTAATTTGAGTTGCAATGCTATGATGTTAAATTTTATTTACACGTATATGTATCATGAATATTGCTGGGCCAAGTGTGAGGTTGAGCGCTCTATAGCCGGTTTAAGCCCCCAGTGCTTAGCATTGACCGTTCCAAGGCGGTGACCCCATGCAGCTGTATTATACTATGTGTGTATGTTGTTTCGTATTGTACCGTACTGTAGTGTTTTGGCAATTGGTCACTTGCCATAAATAAAGGACAGGAAGGTGTGTATAATAGGAATACAATACCGCTGGAGCTTCTGGGGTTTCACTTCTGTATATTGATTGCCACCACGAACCCGCTTTGGTTCCATTGAAACTGATAAAAAAAAATTTATGGAATTTAACTGGTAAATTGAACAGCCTTAACTAATATGAGCCTTTTTTTTAAATGTTAAGTACAATGCAGCATTGAAAATGGAACATACACGTATACGCCCCAAAAGCTTTATTTTGGCACTGTTTGTATCACAGAACATAATTATTTTCGTATTTATAACTCGCGTGCCAAGTAATATTATTGTTTTACTGCAACCGCAATATTTTGCTAAATGATGTGTGGAAATCAATCAATATCGACCCAGATTATAATGTTCACCATTGTTCGCAACCCACTTTAGATTTCATACGGTATGCGTATACAATGTAGTGCTTACAGAATATATACAGTGGGGGTTGACGATGATCTGCTTACAGAAAATAAACAGTGGGTGTTGACGATGATCTGCTTACAGAAAATATACAGTGGGGGTTGACGATGATCTGCTAACAGAACATATACAGTGGTGTTGACGATGATCTGCATACAGAACATATACAGTGGGGACTTACGATGATCTGCTTACGGAAACTATACAGTGGGGCTGACGATGATCTGCTTACAGAAAATATACAGTGGGGATTGACGATTATCTGCTTACAGAAAATATACAGTTTGGGTTGACGATGATCTGCTTACAGAAAATATACAGTGGGGGCTGACGATGATCGGCTTACAGAAAATATACAGTGGGGGGCTGACGATGATCTGCATACAGAACATATACCGTGGGGGGCTGACGATGATCTGCTTACAGAAAATATACAGTGGGGGTTGACGATGATCTGCTTACAGTAAATATACAGTGGGGGCTGACGATAATCTGCTTACAGAAACTATACAGTGGGGATTGACGATGATCTGCTTACAAAAAATATACAGTGGGGGCTGACGATGATCTGCTTACAGAAACTATACAGTGGGGGCTGACGATGATCTGCTTACAGAAAATATACAGTGGGGTTGACGATGATCTGCTTACAGAAAATATACAGTTGGGGTTGACGATGATCTGCTTACATAAAATATACAGTGGGGGTTGACGATGATCTGCTTACGGAAAATATACAGTGGGGTTGACGATGATCTGCTTAACAGAAAATATACAGTGGGGTTGACTATGATCTGCTTATATAAAATATACAGTGGGGGCTGACGATGATCTGCTTATAGAAAATATACAGTGGGGATTGACGATGATCTGCTTACAGAAAATATACAGTGGGGTTGACGATGATCTGCTTACAGAAAATGTACAGTCGGGTTGACAATGATCTGCTTACACAACATATACAGTGGGGTGGTTGACGATGATCTGCTTACAGAAAATATACAGTGGGGGTTTACGATAATCTCTACCTGGTTGCCGTTGTACCTGCGGGCCCGCAGCCGAACGCGCCCTTGTGGTAGACCGCGTTCCGAGTCGTGGAAGCACACTTCTTGCCGATGTACTTGCCGAGATGTCCCATGGTTCGCATCCGTCAACAGTGAACCCGGAACGAAAGTGGTGGTGCGTAGAAATTCTAGTGATATAAACACGAGTTATTTCGGTCCAAATGAACATCCCAACGTCTTCTGTCATATAGTAAGTGCTCTATCAAACTAGTCTGGCCTGTACACAAGCACACACCTAACAATACAACTAAACAAAACATACACCCACTCCAGCGGACAGTGCCCATATGTTTCCAAGCAAAGTCAAATACATCAAATTAATAATCCCCATAATCCCTCACACTATCGGCTAATTGCATAGAACCCTCGCGTTGAAAGATCTCTATTAAGACACACCTTGTACGTTAATCACATGGGATGTATATTGATGCCCTTAAACAAAATTTAATGTCTGTATGGAACAAGCTCAATGCTACTTCTGATTTGTTTGTTTGCATGTCTGATTTTCGTGTTTTTCCGTTTGCCTATCTTCTTATGCTCTTTTTCTGTGATCACATAACAGTATTCCTTTTTTAAATATGCCCGGAAATAATACCAAAAGCATACTGAAAAAGGAAAATACAATACTACCTTTGCTCGCATTATTCTAAAAACGATAGTTGTTGCCATAAGCTATACAAACATAAACATAACATGCGCGGTCTCTCAGGAGACCATTATATTCCACGACCGCGGCTTCCGAGGTCTAGTTAAAATACTTTAAATTTTATTTTGGAACATTTTATTCACATTTTTAAGAGTGTATATTTGGACCCATGCAATGAGATGAGTTCTTATTTATACTTAAGTGCATAAACGTTTATCGGATACCAGCTATTGGTTTGTTTGAGGATATTCTAATCAAAATATAATGGAAGATGTTTGAAAGCGAAAAGTTAATTATTTGACATACACATATACCGGTATGTGTCTTAATGTTAACAAACCAATGTGTATACCGTTAGTTAGTTTTAACTTAACATGTATCAATAATGTAATGCGATAATACTATTAACAATTATATATAATAGCTTACAATGAATGCCCTTTACAAGCACTAACGTTATTTACATACTGTAATACCATTGTGGCTACGTGTAACCGGGAAATGCTCCAAAAATGGAACGTAAAACTCCGATTTCAAGTATTCTTTTTCTTTGCATTACATTTACTGATATATACGGCCAACTCAGTATACTTATTTTGGCCCACAAAATTGATAAACACGAACAAATCTGCAACCAAACTGATAGGCTCAATAACAAAACGAAGTACATGTTGTATTTCGGTTGATTCTATTATTTTTTACAAATGTAAACCTGGATAAAAAAAAAAATGTGCATAAAGCGATAATGAATACTATAATAAAATGAGGTCAACAGCCAAACTTAAGCTGTCAATGTAGAATTGGAATACTTAATATCAAATAGACCGACTAGAACGATGGCCGTTTTGACCGATCCAAAATTGTGCGATTCACACAACAATGTAAGTTTTCGGTACATAGTTTACAAATGGCGGCGGTCGCAACGGGTAAATCTTGGAGAGATTTCTTCGAGAAAAACCTGCATTTGCCGACGGCATTTGACAGAGAGCATGTTGCACAAGATATTTCCACACCAATTTGCATTGCACTAACAAATGTCGAGGGAATAAATCCAACGGTAAGTTCTCAATTGCAACAGAAATGTTTGCATTTTGCGTGTTGAATCTTGTTCAATTTCAATTTGAGCAAAAATTGAGTATTCCAATTGTAATGTTATTGAGCTTTTCTTGAGTTATTGCTTGTTATATCCTCTGTCTAGCCTGCATAAATTTATGTCTTAAACCTCGTAGTAAAGTCAACCAGAATTCAGAAGTCCCCAAAAAAGCTCTTAAACCATCACTGGCTCGTAGCTTGGTCAAGTGGGGTTATTGTTTGTCTCACTTCTCAGGCGTGAATGTGATGTACAATGAAGTTGCCAAAAATCGGGACCAAACTGAAAAAGACCAATCCCCTGTTCACACCTACCATTACCCGCGAAAAAGACCTTGTTGACACAGTAGTTACACCTACCTTTACCAGCTATGCGTTATGAGGTCAACAGCCAAACTTAAGCTGTCAATGTAGAAGTGCACAAACACAAACAAAGACCTTTTTGCATTTTTTATTCAAACATTTTTTTTTTAAATGTTGCTACCCCATTCATATCTGCCATTACAACTTGTTGATTCTAGGGTGTAGTTTTTATAAATATAAAAAAATGCGGCTATTGTTATTATTTACTACTACAAAATGAAATTTTCACAATTTTGCAATCTGGGCAGTGTGGTATCAATGCGTTAAGCGCATATACTTTTTAATGTGGAACTTTGACATAAAAACTGTGTGCTATACACTAGTGCTGCAACAATACGCCAAAAACTGTATTGCAATATATTGTCAGTTCAAAAACCGTATATTGCAATATATTGCTAACTTGTAACAGAATTATAACTTGCCAGCTTATCACCAAAACCAACTTAATTACATGAACATAACCTTTGTATTGTATGTTTAGGTTTTCGTAGTATTGGCAATTCTAGCCTTTTTACAAAATGCTTTATCAACTCAATAAACTCTTTTTATATGCCCAAACAACACTTTTTCCTTGGAATTGTCTATAAAGCAGGGACCAAAACTTAGCTCGCATACTCGCAAAATGCGAGCGAGATTTATGGACCGATAGCGAGTTGAAAAATATAAAGCTTGCAATTTTCTGTGAGTACAAATTTCAGATTTCTCAAACCTGTTTTTCCATAAATCCATTAAGTATTGAGAGATAATTACTTTCTATAATTACGACATAAATTTTCGGAACAAAGAATTCATACCATGCATCTTTATTTGAAATGGGTAACCCCGAACATGCTCGCATCAAGAAAATCCAAGATGGCGGTCGTGTCAAATTTGCTATGTGCATGACGCGCTAAAGGCCTCGTTTCCGCATAAACTAACACAAATAAAGGAATCATCTGTATCATTCATTCGGTATGTACTTATTTTATTTTAAATTGAACAGTTTATTGTTAAAAACGTACTAGTGTCTGTAATTTCCGCATTAATTAACTTTATTGAGATTCGCTCCACTCACAAAAAAAAGTTGTCAATTGACAAAGAATTGAATTTTTCAAAATTAATTTTATCTGCTATTGCAAGGAATAAACCATTATTTCGAATTCATGTTAAGTATTATTTATAACACAATTAGTAAATTTTTACGCAATATATAAGGCCTCACAAAAAAAGTGTTTGTTTCCACTGACACGGCCAAAAAAATTAGGGAAGATAGGTAGGCAAATAATTTTATTTTTAAAAATATTTTTTTTTTAAGAAAATGTACATGGTGCATCTTCTTCTCATTTTTTGTGTACAGCTGTATCAGTGTTTTTCAGGTTGAGGGGAAAGGTGGCCCTTTCAGTAGAGGAATTTCGCATCGTTTTGCTTGAAAAGGGGAATTGTAAGCTTGTTGTACAGTACAGCCCACGCGGAACAAGCATATTTCGCGTTCCGCGGCGGAATGGAGCATCGAGTCGATGCCGAGTCGGCCGTCAAAGCCGCGTCAGTTCGCGGCGGCGCGTCGAATTTCCCCGCGATGCTTCGCATCTGTCCGCCGCGACATGCCGAGGTCAGCCGAGGCAAGCCGCGGTCCGCGATAGGACGCCGAGTCGATGCGCATCATGAAATAAAAATCTTTGAAAAATGATATGAGTTAGTAAATACATTTTAAAAGAACAATTATAATAATATTTATAATCATGATTCATTTAATGTGCGCGGATTCAAAATAGATAAGATAGTTAATCGAATTATGAAGTCGTCCATGAAAAATTGAATGAAATTCGACCAAGATCGACCGATCCCGTAGTAATGTTTTGTATAGAAAACTCGTGGTTTTACGACAAGCGAAACATCGTCTTTTAACTGATACTTACCAATTAATATAATCACAGTTTGCAACATTAATCTTGTTTTTATTTTGATAATTTAATCCAAAGTTTTCATGTTAGCAGGTGGTTATTTATACTGAACATGTAAACAAAGGATCAATGCCATTATTAAAAGTATCGCACAAATTCGCAATCTGTGTGAATTGACAGTTTGACGTCATCAAAGCAAAGCCGCTTCCTGTCTGAAGCAATAAAGTTACACCGTTCTTGCCGACAAAATTGCTTCCTTTGTTTAGCTAACCCAATCGTGTGTTTGTTACTCAATGACAATCGTCCAATTTTGTAATAGCACGTGCATAGCTCCGCCTTCGAATCTTTTTCAGAAAACGGAGGTGGAGTTTAACGGTAAATTGAACAAGGGTTTTACACAAGTTGAGTCCCGTAATTACTCGGCCTAACAAATGTTACGGAATGTTTTTTCAGGGGTGTGAACTTGAAAGAAGAAACTATATACATACCGCTTTACTAATGTGCATATATATCCGATAATCCAATTTTAAATTTAATGTTATAATAATAACATTATATTAAAACATAAAATGAAATGATTTAATTTAGATTGAATGCAATACGATACAGAGCATCGTTTAATCGCGTCATACACACATCCATGCAAAAAACGTGCTTCCCGGGGACTTCCTGAAAACCTTGCGAAAATGAAAGTGAAATTCTGTTAACAATTAACGGTGCGTTTGCATGTTACTTAATTGTCTGAATTACTTATTTAATTTATCTTTGACTGTAATGTTTCAATTGCATTTCTTGCAGTCAATATTTAAATGCATAATAATAAATATCAACATAGAAAACTGTGAATCTGCAACTGCAAACAAAAGCCCTCCCGCGAAAGCAATTAAAAAACCGACAAATGTAATTGCTCCACACAGTGTTGCATTCATTTATCCGAAAAAAAATACTCAAAATAGCAAACTGTGAAACTGCAACTACTTTAAGTTTTTAATTAGTTAAATCAAAGAATCAATTAAAAGCAATTAAACACCGACAAATGTAATTGCTTCAGCGTAAATCTAGGTTTCTGCGATACACAAATGTACATGTAGATCTAGGTGTATATTTTTGCACTCGATCCGCCGCGAACGTATGCGGCGGATTTATTCCGCGAAAGTACGCGAGGTAGCGCGGATCGATGCCGCGTGACTCGTCGATACGCCGCGTGATTCCGTCGAGTACTAAAATTACTGGCCGCGGCGTAGCCGCGGACTTTGCTGGTTCCGCGTGGGCTGTACTGTAGCTATATTTATTGAAAAGATGCATGTTTCCACCCTTCTTTATCATTATTTCTTCGAAAAATCAACAAAAAACGGGGTCACGAAAACTGATGACAAATAGAAAATCACCGAATTTCGGCTTCAGTTTTCTCATACTAGAGGTAAAATACTGTTTGAAATGATTTTAAATTGTTTTGATACATGTTACCTTACATGTTTCTCATAATTTGGACTGAATTAATGGATAGGTTATTGAGCGGCGCCTAAAAATACGCGGTCCGATTTTTTTCGAATTTTGGGCTTAAAAAGATTAGGTCCTGCCCCAAAAACTATGTAGGGTCGGGCCACCGGAAACAAACAATATTTTTTTTTTACCCCTAACTAGGAGAAAGTCTAATTTATTTGAAAATGTTTTTGCCGAGTTGAAAATGTACTAAAGACGTTTCGTACCACATCAAATGAGGCGTTCTTATTTCAAAATAAAATATAAACAATGGAGTTGTTTAAAATAAAAAATATAAAAAATCCCAAATTGCGAGAAAGTTTTTCATTTTGCAAGTGAAAAAAAATCAACTTGCAAAAAAATGCAAGTGCCTTAATAGGTTGAATTTGGTCCATGATAAAGTCAAACTCAGGGTTAGTTTCGTCTTCCATTTGGAGAACTATTATAAAAGCCGACAAGAAGAATAATAACCCGAAAGAGAATTGTGGATGTTTAAAAGCCGGTTGTGTAACTTATCAGAATGATGTTTTGTTAAAAAAAATTGATCATTATTACTTCTGTTTATAATAACATCAATTTACATTTTTATTATGTAATTAATTGTTTTTTTTATGTCCCCCAGTCTATACTGGGGGACAAATTGTTTTTTCCTTGTCTGTTTGTTGGTTTGTTTGTTTGTTGGTTTGTTTGTTTGCACAAACTTTAACATTGTTCATTATTTTTGCAATATTGAAGATAGCAACTTGATATTTGGCATGCATGTGTATCTCATGGAGCTGCACATTTTGAGTGGTGAAAGGTCAATGTCATCCTTCAAGGTCCAAGGTCAAATATCCCTCAAAAGGGGACATAGTGTTTCTCAAACATATCACTTGTTTTTTTTTCGTATTTCCATATAAGCTTCATCTTAAATTTAACAGTATGACATGCAAAAGCAGATCTTGTGGACTCCAATGTTACAACACTACTCCGCATAATAGACTTTTTAGAATGCTATTTTTACGTAACAATTTATTTTTACTAAACACAGATTTGTTTTGTTTACCTTGATATCGTTATTTCCGATGGCTTTTCTGGACGAAATTTGGATGAATTTTGTGTAGAATTTTCGTACCGAGTGTGATGAAAATCGAATCGCAATACAATATGCGGATTGCGTATTGCGATATATACCGATATAACATGTACCAGTATATTGTTGCAGCACTACTATACATGTACACGATCAAATATGGTAAATTAATTGTGTCCAGATCTTTTGGACATTGCCATTTGGTTTATTGGTGCTAAATACTCTTTGTGGATGAGAGCACAACATTCATCAAACTGGAATGAATACATTTTCTTGTTGATGTTTTTTTCGTATGATTATTCATGTCTAATGCAGGGCTTTTCATCAGGAAATTGGGAAGAGGCCTTAGCCTTTCAAATTGGGAATTTCATGCGCGATAACAGCTCATTTTGGAAAGACCGTGCTTTTAAAAGTTTTTGAAACAGGGTCTTTTTCATTGTGCAGAAGTATTAAAAGACACATTGTGATGCATTCTGAATCATATTAGAGCTCATTGCTTTCAATTTTTTTATTTTTTTTTTACAATTTGGGAAATTCCTCTATCAATTTTAGAGAAAATGACCTTATTTTCAATTGGGAAGTAGCCGAATTTCGGGCCTTGTTGTATAAGGTTGTAAAGCCCTGTAATGTTAATGAATTATAGTGGAAAAAACAAGTGATGAACCGGTAGGGCTGTCACGATTCACCGGTAAATCGGTGTATCACAGTGCTTGTTGTTAAAAAAAAATCGCACCGCAGTACGGCGTTGCAGCACCGTTTTTTTTTTAAATCTAATTATTCTTTTATGAATACAGAATATACATACATAAAATATTTTGGTATAATAATTGTTTTGAAAACTGTAGAAGCGATTAAAAAGGTTTAAATAAATGATCCGTTTATATCCAGGTCAAGCAAACTCTACCATGTGTTCAAAAAATGTACATGATTAACTTTCACATTTAAAATATGGAGCTGTACAAACCTTCATGGTTCCGTACCTTTTTGGAAGTTAGGACAGATTTCCTATGCAAATAAGTTCATAATTATCAAAAACATATTCATTCTTTTTCTTATTTTCTTTCTTAAGTATATAGCTCGTTCAAAGCATGGCAAAGCAAAGCAGTCGAAAAAAGGTGAGAACGCTACGGATATTTAAAATGGGCTTTGCTGATTCCGCATTTTAAACCCGTCCTTGAAGCGTACGATTTACACAGATCGTAGTCACAGCTATTGTGAAACAACATGGCGGACATTGTCCAAAAACACGCGAATAACAATAACCATGAGTATTGATAGATCTTTAGTGGAGGTACCTCAAATCTGAAATCTGTTGTTTTATAAAAAGAACTGCGATGTGTGAGCAGCAAACTTGTTGAGATCTAACATTGTGTTCAGAGATCTTCATTATTTCTATCCAGTTTCTTAGGTTATGTGATGGACTGTAAAACCATCATATATAAATATACATTTGTATATATATATAATGATGTTAAACTTCTTTTGCAGTTTATATAGACTTTTTGGCAAATACATAGGGGAAATACTCTGACACTATTTAAATTTTGTTTTATGTGGATACATAGATTATCTCCCTTTAACTTAATTAAACTTTAACTTCAGAAGTTGTCTTGACATAGATGTTTAAGACCTTTTGAAATAGATTTCTTGGGATAATCATGCAGCGGGAAAAGTGCACATCAGTAGAATTCGACATGATAAATTAATTTACAGATCACAGATTTACAACTTTTCAATGTACAGTTATTGTACACCAATAGCTGCTGCATAATTTAAAGTGAGTGTGCACGATTTTTATATGTGTTAAATTTTAATATATTGAAAAAAGTATGTTACAATGACACAAAATAGGCAAGAAAAAATATACATTGAAGATGAAAGCCGATGCCAAAAATTTTACTCGTATTTGTTAGGAAACAAAATTGTGTCTTTGTGTCGTATCGACGAATATGCACTAAAACTAAATAAAGATTCACATTGTACGTGCATGATATACATGCTGGGGAACTCGATTGTACAGACATTTTTTATTTCAGATTTAAATATCTGGCTTATTCCGCATTTTTCGACACATGTTCTTCTTAACTTTTATTTTAATTTATATTGAAACATATGTATTATAAGTTTTTTACACATTTTATACTAATTCATAAATATTTGACAAAATCGTGCATACTCTCTTTAACACAATTGGTAGACATTGCCAGTTAGAAACATATAATCTCCAACAGATAGTAAAGAACTGAATATTGATAAATAACAATTTTACATCATGATCAACAAAGAAAAACAAAAAACTGTTAAGACGACTCATGGAAGATGATCTATCATTACTGTAAATGCTTACCAAATAGTTGTCACTATGATTTATTTATAGAAGTAACATGCAGGGCTTCATTCCCATCTTTTTGAAGCGGCCTTGGACCCCTCATTTTGTGAAAAAAAGTCACAAACTTGTGAAACATGAAACACAGACTGTTCAAAATTGTGAAAAATAAGCCAAACACTTTTAAATTTTGAAAATTTGATTCTGGAACTTCTCAAGTTTGTGAAAATCGGCCATTCTCTTTAATAGAAAGGAAAAAAGCTCTGACATATCCTATGAGTGCAACCTCATTTTATTGTTGTAAAGTAAAGTTTTCTTTCTAATTATTTTTTAGGAAAAATCATATATTCTTGGTTGAATGGTCATAACACAAAGAATTAAAAAGAAAAGTCATATTCATACAGTAATGTCAGTGTTTCATACAAAAATCGAAGCGCATATGTTTGTTTTCGATTTTCTTTCCATAAGCTCATAATTAAAAAGAGCTGCTATATGAATATCAGGGACCAAAGGTTCTGTCCTTCTTGCGAAAGTGATATTGAAAATGAACTTCATTTTCTTCTAATATTCATAACATACTTAGATCTTCGTGAAAGGAACATGTATATACCCATCAAGTACTATACACCCGCTACTACAAATAAATTTAACCCTTTTAGCGCTGGAACCGAATTTTGAAGGCCTTTGCAAACAGTTTGGATCCAGATGAGACGCCACAGAACGTGGTGTCTCATCAGGATCCAAACTGTTTGCTATTCTGATAGAGTGATAGTATTCTTAGAAAAAAAAATCGAAGAAAATGCTATTTTAGAAATTCAGCAGACAACATTTTAGCAGACGACAAAATTCCCAGCATTTGTAAGTTCCCTGGAAGAAAAGGTGATCAGGAGTATTGCTATGTTCTTGTATTATGCTTTTGAAAGAAGAAATGCGTTACTGAATCAGGGCTTTTTTCAGCCACTTTGGGAAAAGGAGTCTGGTCAAATTAGGATTTTTTAAATCAATAAAATGGCAAATTTGGGAATTGTTTATTGATAGTTTGGACCAAACTGGGATTTTTGTATGAACACAATATTGACACATTGATCAGGTCTATAATTCAAATTATGATTTTAAAAAAATATATAGTTTTATACTTTATAATATGTTTATGGAATAAAATTGAGATATAATAATCATAAGACACTTCTTTCTATAAATTTTTTTTTTTTTTTTTTTTAAT